>WEIU01017754.1:62110-136712 GCA_013389925.1 Aegithalos caudatus
CGGGAGCGCGGCAGCCCCGGCTGCTCGGGCTCGGCTGGAAGGTGCCTCAACCCCTCCGGCCGGCAGCTTTGGGTCTGGGGGCCCTCCCCAGGGAATGTGGGAGTTTCCTTGTAACTGGAGCTGGAAATTTATTCCCCGAGGGTTTAAAGTGCTTTGTGTCATACATAGTGCGTTTTTCAATAAAGAGTGGTAAATGTGTACACTCTACGGCAGCTGCTTTCTATTGAGGACATCGCTGGAGAGGGAAAAGAGCAGGCAAAGGCGAATGAACCAGCTCCTCAGTGTGATCACGAGAAATCTTTTAGTTCCTGTGATTTTCCTCTGGCATAAAACGAGAGCTGTGAACCCCGAGGATCGCTGAAAATCTGCCTAATGTGTACTTTGTGGCATTAGTTTGAGCAGGGTGACCTTCTGAGGCAGGAGAAGCAGCGGGACAGCCCTGGGTGACAGCTCGGCTGCTGGCATCAGCAGGGCTTGTGATAGCCAAAAACTCAGCCCATTCCCTGACACCTCTGGCACTTGTCTGTGAAGTGTCAGATTTGTTGAGAAATAAGCCGCTGCCTTTTTTTTTTTTTTTTTTTTTTTTTTTTTTTTCTTTTTCTTCACTTACAAGCTGACCACTTCTAAAAGCCTCTATCATACAATGTTAGGACTCACAATTGGCTTGGGAAGATTGGTGTATGTTCTGATAACTTCAAAGAGCTATCGTTTGCCTTTGTTTGTTTGTTTGTTTTTACCTGAACAGAGCTCCTCTTCGTGCCTCCCAGGTGCTGGATGAAAGCAAGGCAAAACACTCCTGCAGTGCTGAACCTCTTTCACTTCAGTTCTAAAGGTGTTTTTTATATTGGCAGCCTTCCAGGTAAAGTGGGGTGCCTCGTGTGTTTGAACCTTTCTTGGCTCTTTAAAAGTCCTTTTCAAGCAAAATGCCTCTACAACATTATTTCATGTTACCACTACTCTGTAATGCTTTCAAAAATGTATTTACTGCTGTGAGGAATTTCTTCTTTCCTTCTAGTACCTTCCTGGTAACAAATGTTAGAACACTGGTACAAATCTTATGTGACATCGAATGTGACAGCGCAGTGGAGTTTAATGACTTGGAGTTGAAAGCACAGAGAAGGAAAATAAAGAAAAATCAGTCTTGCTTCAAAGTTTAGGAAAACATTAAGTTAGATTAGCTTCTCCAGACAAGTCTGCTTGCTGATGTAGGTGTATATTGTGTAGCTTTTTTTTCCCAGCAGCAAATGTGATTATCTGTTTGATTGTGTGTGGAGTTAGAGCAGGAAATGTTTATCTTGTATCTGTATGAAATGAAAAGTTGTCTTCTAGGAAGTTTTTCTCTTTGGTTTACATTAGCAAGGGAGCTGAGGGGGATTAGAGGAGCTGCTTGGTGATGCAGAGACAGTCTTGTGAGAGTAGTTTGTGCCATCAGATGTAGAAGAGAGTAAACAGCTTGCTGTTTACTAAGGGGCCCTCAAAACCTACTTACATTGGATATCTCCTTAATTTAAAAGTGCTCTAGGGCTTGGAGAACCTTTAAGTAGTTGAGTCAATGCACTATGGCTAGGAGTTTTCTCATTTAGAATGTGTGTGATGGAGTTGAAAATAACTTTGCTGCTAAGTTCTTAGTGCCCTGTGATGGTAAGCCCTAAATATGAACGATTTGCCAGTGGTCAGGAGCACTGAATATTCTGTTCTGCTGGATGTGGAAGGACAGAGGATGTTCTGTGATGCAATAACCAGTGTGTGTGCCATGCCTGACAGGGCTCACCATTCACAGTTATTTATTTGCTCTGTGAAATGCACCCTATTATATCCTCCCATCTGTGTGGCTGCCTAGGAGACACGTTGCCCTTGAACAAGAAATTAAAAATTACAGTGTTTTTAAGAGCCATCTTCAGTCTGATTTGTTCTCCTTACTTGTTATGTCTTAGCTAGGTCAGGACACTTCTCTTGTTTGCCTTTGTCTTTCCAGTGGGGATGATAACAGTTCTTCTGCTGTCATTCTGAAAGATAACTAATGCTTTTAAAGAAATGCATGTGTGCCTGGGGAAACACAGGCTGATTTCAGGGGGTCTCATATCTGCAGCATGTGTGTCAAAATATGCAGGTCCTCCAACACGAGAGGGGAAGGAATGCTGGGTGCTCTCCTCTCCAGTAAGGTTCTGCCTGCTTCCCCAGCAGTAATCCTGGTGAAGTAAGAAATTGGGGTGGGAGGAATCTATCTGAAATAACTTGATGTGCTGTCCTGAAAAGTGAGATCCACCCATTCCTGGAGGGTTTGACTGGGAAGCTCAGAAAACCCCCACTTGGTTTGCAAGGGAAGTGTTTGCTGAGAGTACCAAAAAGTTACTCTGAATTGTGCAAGCAGGAGATAATGTGACACTGATCTTCTGAGAGTGTGGCAGGGGGAAGCATGGACCTGAAGAGAAAGGTTGCTGTAACCTTTTCCCCAGCATGAAGGGTTTCAGGCAGGTGGTGTCAGCTGTGACACTCTGTGAGCTGTTACATTAATGCCTGAAAAGGCTGGATCAATAATTTTTTGTCAGACTTGCTCTTTCATGAAATTGGATTGCTTGGGCTTCCTGTGAACTTTTGGGTGTTCATTTGAAAATGTTAATGCTCTTGTATGTTATTAAGAAGATGTTGGAATGTTTTTAAGTTCCTGTCCCTTCATGGATAACTCAGATTAAATGAAACTAAAACTAAACTGTTTTGTAGGTGGAATGAGAAGGTGACTCTGACAGCTAAGAATGAATTGTAGGAAACTAGTGCAAAATCACTTTGGAGAGTGTTCACTTCTTACAATTTGAAATTAATATACTTAATACAGAATGAGTATAAAATAATCTCTCTGATTTGACACAGGTCTGTCACACATCATTGCACATTTTTCTTCTTCAAATTGTATCTCTCTCAATGTGTAACATTACAAACACAATTAAGCTCTATGTAGTTGCTTTATAAAGGCAGCTTGGGTTGTTCTGAGCTTCTGCAACTAGATGGATTTTGTAGAATCAGCACTTCCTGAGTGTGTCCAGTTTCATTATGATCCACATCTCCAGGAATCAGTGTTGATAGAGAAGGGAGGGTCCAGGAACAACGTGAGACACTGAGCTGGGAGGAAAACTGGACTGAAGTCTGGTTTCATTTTGTTCCAGTGAAATTGCAGGGGTGTGCTTTTGCTGTGTGTTCACATTAAAGCCCAGCACAATAGGTCCTTGCAATGTCTTTAGGCTCTGGGCACTACCTAAATGTGTGGAAAAACATTTTTGTGATTTCTGAGTGCTAATATGATGGTGTTTCTTTTCAGCTCCAGAACAACTTGGCACAAGAAAGACCCAATTTTGGAGCAG
This sequence comes from Aegithalos caudatus, assembly GCA_013389925.1. Classification (NCBI taxonomy): domain Eukaryota; kingdom Metazoa; phylum Chordata; class Aves; order Passeriformes; family Aegithalidae; genus Aegithalos; species Aegithalos caudatus. Next base: position 65,467 of record WEIU01017754.1, read on the forward strand.
GTGGTGGACTGTGCTTTCTTCCACTGAGTTCAAAAGCACAAACAAGGTATTTTCTTCTTAGCAGAAAAAGGCATCTCTTCTGTGTTCTCCAAGTGCTTCCTGTTATACATGTGCTTGTTTTCCAAATATACTCTTTCTTCCTTTGGGAAGCAGATTAGAATGAGAGGGGAGTTAGGTCTGGGTAGTGGATATATGGAGTGTTAGGAAGCAAGATGAAAGGTGACTTAAGGTCTGAATGAAGTGAAACCTGTGGTAATTGTTCCCTTTCTTCTCTTGGCTTTGTTTGCAAGTTTTCTTTACAGCAGAAGAGAAAGGCTGTAACTACCTTCCCACACAGGCTCTGAATAATGTGTGTGTTAAATATTGCCTCAACCCTGAGTTATGATGATGGTAATAAAATTCAGGAGCTTCAACAAAACTGCAGCTAAGACAGAAACCTGCTCTCATTTTACTTACAGTGTGCATTTAACTGGTAACATTACCCTGTGAGTAATAATCCTAACCTGGCTGGAGAAGGACATGAGAATTTGAAGACACTCTTGGATTTGGACCTGATGTGTCCACAGGCCATTTCTCTCCAGAGCAGTCCATCCAGTCCCTGAGCTCTGTGTCTGGCAGGGTGAGCCACCTCAGAGCCCTCACCAGAAGCACTCCTGCATTATGCAGAGCAACTCAGCATTGCTTGGATGGTTGAGGCACACCATCCTTCAGTGTCACCAGAAACTCTTTTGGTTGTACGGTTGCAGAAAAGAAAAAAATAATGTCTTTGAAAGCTTGAGAAATCTCTAAAGTGTTTGGCTGGACTGAAGGCATTTTCTTGTAGTACCAGCTGTTACTTAAATACTGGTTCATTATAACAAAGTGAGTAATGAGAGCGAAGCTGTGATACCTTTAAAGGATAAACTGTGTTGACAGAAGTGAGCTACACAATGATGTGAAATAGCAGACCAGAGCTGTAATAAGAACCTAATAAAGCAAATGTTTGATGCTTTAGTGTGATGGCAAATTTAGTCAAGACTATAGGTTAAAAATGTCAACTTTTCATCAATTTGGTTTCTGTATACATGAGTGGTGAACTTCCTGTTTTCAGGGAAGCAATTCTCTGTAATTTAGGAATTGAGTCAGACTAAAGGGAATTGAAATAATGTAGTGAGTTAATAAACAGCTGACTGTAAATATCAGAGCCAGCTGGTAGAGTGCAGGAGCTGGTTGTGAAGCTGGTTATGTCAGCTGTGCTAAGAGAAAGTATCCACATTCTGGAGTTTTTGCTGACTTTTAGTCTGTTTCAAGCTCTGACACTGTGATATTTGAAATGGAATAGAATCTGTCTAGCTATGACTTGTAGAAGGTCAGGTCATTAAAGTTATTTGTTTGAAACCTTATGAAAATCCAGCACCACCTTCAAGCAGAGCAGCCCTATCTCTGAGCAGCATCATGTGTTCCACTTCAGTCCCAGTTCTGAATAATAACTCCTGATGCAGGTTGAATTGAAAAAGAGGAGAGCTGGAATTAGCTGCCAAAGGCTCACCTTCTCTTTGTGCTAAAAGTTGAAGCTGTATGTGTGTCAGTTTGAGTTAAAAGGAAGCTATTTGTTCAGAAATTGGTAAAATGTGCTTTATCTTGCTGTATTTGAGAAGTCACATATAACATCCATCATGATGATTTCTGAACACATTCTGCCTAAGACTTGAAAATGAGGATTTACTAGTGTTTTGAGGCTTTGAGTGATATATGTTTAAGTGTTTCACTAAGTTGTTAAGGAGAAAGGACTTTCAAGATAACACTTGTCCTAGATTTTCAGACATGTGGGTTCTAAGTGACACTCACAGTAGCTATTACTGACAGATAAGAATGAGAAAAATGTAATGAAGCAAAAAAAAAAAAGTATTTCATGTATTGGTAGATTGTTGTGGAATGTTTTCTGCCTTGGAGCTTCTCCTATGTTTTGAGTACTTTAGAAACAGTGAAAGGCAGAAAAACTGCTCTTCACAATCTCCATTAAAAGAGAATTGTCAGAAGTTTTTGGGACTTGCTCTTTCATTACTAGTGTTCTCATAATTACACTATTTCTATTCATTTAGCTATTTCTGTAGTACAAGATCAGTAAAACTGAATTTAGTCAGAATTCTTCCTGGCTGTAAAATGTCTTAGATGCACTTAGCTACTGCCTAGAAGACTTTCAGCTTAAACTGTTGAGGTAAAGTCAGCTGGATGTGACTGGTGTGAAGTGCTCCCACCTAGAACCTCAGTGTGGAATCATTTAACCTTTTTGGAGATAGGTTAGCTCTACAAATATGGCAGTGTTTTTATTTAAGCCTTCATATTATCTTGCATCAGTGAATTGTTAGCCTCTGACTAAGCTCTTGTAGTATCTGCAGCTAGTAATGTAGGGGAAAAAATGTAAATGCCATAAACACTTCTTGTTTTGGAGCATAAAAGGTACATTATGGTTTTGTGAGAAATTATTTTCTTTATGGCCTTTTGGCAGCATCAACTGGCCTAGATTGCTCCTGTGATACCTTAACTCCTGTGTTTGCTTTGTTTCACAGAGTGGTTTGAAACTTCCCCACATCTTCCTGGTGCTTTGGAGGCTCATGTTCTTGAGCTGATTTGAAAAAAATCTCTGTGTAAAACAGAATAGCTCAGAGAAGGGTGTGTGAGGACAGCAAATGCTGTCTGGTATCATCACGTGTTCTGTTGTGGGTTATTTCTGTGCTTTGCCTTACTGTGCTGTGAGATAAGGATTCAGTATAGATGCATTGTTGTTCCTTCCTGTTTTTACATTTATTTATCATCCCCCTCCCCCCCAAACTATTAACTGGCATCCAAATTGCCTTTTTAGGTTTCCTCTGATATTTGGAAAAGAGGTGGCAGTCTGTGATGAAGAAAGAAAAGCAGAAAAACTTTTGGATAGATAAGAACATAAACACACAAGAGCATGTGCATTTTTTCCTAAAGTAATTGATTGTTAAAGTCACCTCTATGTTCTGCCACACAGAGATGGTCAGCAGTCAGCCTGTCCCCATAGCAGACAGTGGGAAAAGGAAAAAGAAAAAAAGAACCAGAGCCACAGATCAGGTCCCTGGGAAGTTTGAAGGTTGGTGACAATTTAAAAGCTTTTAATTGTTACAGTCTGCTTTGCTTCTGCTGTTTTTCTCTTTTCTTAGCTGAACATTGCATTTTTGGCAGGAACAGTGTCACCGAATTATTTTGATTGAATGTGCACAAATACTGTGAAGTTTTGTAGGTAAATATAGTTCAGTGAGAAAACTGAGCAGGGTAAAACTTCTTAGAGAGAAAGTAGCAATGGAGGGTACATTCCAAATAAAGATGGTAGTAGCATTCTAGGTTTAAATATTCAAGTTTGTTATACTTAAAACACCATCTATGCAAGTAGGTTATGTATGGTAGGCATTTTCTGAGCAAAGAGTTAATTGTTTTCCACCTGAAAAAAATGTTCCTGAGTTTTATGTGAAGACAGGGAAGGTGGCTGAGATCCTAGAGATTGCTGAGATACAAGACATTTCAGCATTTCATATAAAACATGTCATGTGAACAAATGTGTAATTTTGATGCTGTAATAAGCTTACTTCTAATTTTTCTGGAACTTGAAAGAGGGAGGTGGAAAAGGAAGCGTAGTTAAGATTGGCATGTCTGCTTTAATACCACATACATTTGAGGGGTGCTTATCAGATAAAGAGCTTGTCTGGATGTTAGTCATTAAAATAACTTTCACTTTCAAAATTCACTTTGATGGATGTGTTCTTTCTTCTGGATTTCTTTTGCAGACTTGTACAAGCTGACTGCTGAGCTGCTTGGTGAGGGAGCATATGCTAAAGTTCAGGGTGCTGTCAGTCTCCAAACTGGGAAGGAATATGCAGTGAAAGTAAGTAGAGAGTAAAAGCAGCATCACTTCTGTTTGTGATGTGTCTTCTTCCTCTGAGTATCTCAGGAAAAAACCTGCAATAGAGTGGGTAATAGCAAATCCTTCCAGGAAATTTTTGATGCTTGTTTTATAACTGTTGAGAAAACCTGTCACCTTAAGTGTTGTGCCAGGGTGACCTGGTGTATCAGCTGCAGGTGGAAATCACAAACAGAAAATCACTGTGGTGGTTGGATCTCAGGGCAAGCTCTCCTCTCATGCCCTGCTTTGGTTGTAGTCTACCTTTGTCTCTTCTTCTGAAAGAAGAGGCTGAGTCATTATGCAGTATGGCCTCCCAAATAGTTCAAGCTTTTGGGTGTTGCTCCAAGTTCAGAGAGCATCAGGTGCTGCCAATGTTCATGTAAAGCTGTCTTTATTTTTTGGAGACCAATCTTCTTTCTGTAACATCACTGAAAAGCATTAGGGCTCATTTACTAATTTGTTAGTATCCTGAGTCCTCCATTTAATTACAAACACAAATAATAGCAATAGGGAAGCTTTATGTTTGATTCTATCCAAAAATAGGCACAAACTTTGAAGCCCTTTTAAAAATGTGGTTCTATAGATGCTGGAATTTTGTAAAATTGCTGAAGTTGAAAGGTTGAAATAAACAAAGCTCTGCATTAGGGATTGGATGTGATCAGATACAGAGAGCTGTGTATTACTGGTAAATGGTTGCCTGTTCTGCACCAGAGAGCTCAGGCTGCAGAAATAAGAAACCAGTCCTGGATACAGATGGTGGTGATGTTTTGGTAATGTCATGAGCTTTCAGTTTATGCAGCAATCATTCAACTCAGCCTCTGTGGAAAGCCCTTGTTCTTCTCTTTTGGCCTGAGGATGATGTGAAGGAAGGTGACTTCTGATGGCTCTAAGATTGAATGTATGTTTTCTTTATGTTCTATTATTGGGTCTCCATAAAATTTACATTATGAACTTAACTCTCATTTTTGTGGTGAATTTGGTACTTGTTGCTTAAATGCCTCTACTGACAATCTCTTCTTTTTGACCGTTCGGTGTCTGATGTGACTCAAATCTATTTTTGGTAGAACTCAAGAGGATATCCTGTTCTGCACATTGCAAAGTTAAAATGATGCAAGAAAAAGCTTGTGGTAACTGGTCACTGGCTGTGTAACGTGTGGATTTAGTTCCTTTCTTCTCTTCCTGCCCTAATTTCTCTTGTCCTCTGAATGCCTTCCAGAGCTCTGCTGACACTGCTCTGCTTTTAAACAAATGCCAGATGAGAAATTGAACAAACAAACAAAGGTGGAGTGTTTTTCTCCAGTGGGTATGCCCTAGATTCAAACCTTGGAACAGTTACCTAATTCCAGACCTACATGCATAGTTCCTGCAGTAATTTTTCAAATATGAGTTCTTAAAACTCTTTTTTCACAGATCATTGAAAAAAAGGCTGGGCATAGTCGGAGTCGGGTTTTTCGTGAAATAGAAACTCTGTACCAGTGTCAGGGTAACAAGTAAGTATAGTCTGTCTTTGTTTATTTAAAGTGCTTTGATGATTTGTTTCCAAATTTTTATGTGTGACGAGGTTAGAAGCTTTGGTGTAGGCTCCTTAAAACCACTTGAAATTTAGACTTCACTTATTCAGAGTAAGAACTTGTTTACCTGTGAAATTAGGGGAACTATTTACAGATTAATAGTTATATAACTCAATTAGCAGCCAGGTCAGTGTAGCTTGATTGTGCTTCAGTGATGCATGGCTTTTGTCCATATGAGAAATTAACATTTTGACACTCTCCCCTATAATTTCACCATCAGCAAAAGCTGACATGACACCACCTGCTGTGGAAAGGAAATCTTACCATTCCTTTCCCTAATGTGTGGTTTGTCCTCCTCGTGTCAGCCTTCCTGCTTTTGTACTGGAACTCTTAGATCAGCAGAAAGCTGACATAGTTCTCATTTGGATGTGTGCTGACTTCATGTAGCCACAGGATGAAGCAACTGTAAAGCTGCTGCTCATGTCTGAAGAGGGAGAAAAGCTGTGCAGGCACTGGCAGCGTGCTCTGGGAGCTCTGTGATGGCTTTGAGCTACCTCTGAAGCTACTTTTGGATGTCTCTGCTAGTCTAGAATGTATATACAACAGATAGTGTATATATTACAGTCATGCAGCTTATATTGAATTTTTCAATCAAATACTTAGTATAACATACAGAAATAATTTTTAAACCAACTTGTTTATCAAACTCATGGGCTTGTGTTGTGCTGTAGAGGAGCAGATCATGTCTTTCTTCATTTCTTTCTTCTGAGATTAAGAGTAAATGGTCATCCAGTATACAACTGATGAAAACTCAAGCTCACAGGATCACATGCAGGATTTCAGGGGTTGGGTGTACCATTAAATGTAAAAAATTCTGACTTACATGTTTGACATTCTCACAGCAACCTGGGGTATTTCTGCTGCAAAGAATTTACATGAGCTAAACAGGAGTTAGTCTAAAAATGGCAACTAAGGAGCTGGATTTAATATCTTGTTGACTGATGCCTGTCTCTTTGAGCCCTGTGTGTTTTGCTTTATGATTTTCAGAGAGAAAGAATGCCAGTTGAATAATTTTTTCTTTATTTCTGCCTTCAGCACAAATGCAGTGTTTTAAATTATTAAATACAACCTACTACCAGTTATCTTCCTGTCAATTGAGCAGTAGCAGAGCTCTCACAATCCTGAGTGTGGTGTTTGGCCTGTTTCCCATGCTGAAATTTCAGTGTGAGTTGGAAATGTGATTTTAATGTCACAGGCAATCAAAGCCACTTGTTTAACTAGAATTTGTATTTTTGGTTGCTTCTGGCACTTCCTAATTATCCATACTGAAATTCTTAATTGTTGTGTGTACACTCTGTGCTTGCTTTTTTTATTCCCTTCTTTGTTTCTTTTTTTAAAGGAACATTTTGGAGTTAATAGAATTTTTTGAAGATGACACAAGATACTACCTGGTCTTTGAGAAGCTGCGAGGAGGTACTGTGCAGAAACTCTGCCTTTGCTCATTGAATCATTTTTGCTCCTATTTGCCTCTGTTTTAAAGTAGTAATTGAAGAACTTTAAATGCTTGGGAATTTCAAGAAGTAGAGGAAGTATTATACACAGATTGAAAGTATGGTTATCCTTGGGTATTGATGGGTTTGGTCATGCATTTGCAATCCCTTTCTGTGGCTGAGTGATGGAAATGTGAGCTCTGTTAAAGTGGCAGGTTTGAAATCCAGTCAGGGGGTCACAGGACCTTCAGGCAAGGGGACACACACAGGATGTCAGGTGTTGTGCATGATCCTAGTGCAGCATCTGTATACCCTGGCAGAGTTTCCCTTGATGTAGGATTGGCTTCATTGCCTGGAACCCATGGAACTGTGATGAAAATCATCTTGCCTGTGCCTGGGCTTGCTGTTACTGAGAACCAGTTGTGCTTGTGGGTGTTTGAGAGCCCATCAAGTGAGCCTGAGTGGTCACTGGGCTCCAGCACTTCCCACTCACCTGGGGAAAGGGAATGCTGCTTTATGGACTTTCTCATGTTTGTCTGCATGGAGTATAATTACAGTACACACTAATTGCATGGCTGTGCAAAACCAGGAGTTAGTGTGGCCAACTCTTCAAAGGAAGACTGAGCTTCTGGACTATCCTACTGCCCAGAGAACATCATCTATTGTCTCTGGTCAAGAAGGCTTCCAGGAGAGAACTGTATGTGCAAGAAATAAAAATTCTTTCTGCAGAGATGCAGAACTATTTTTGAAAGAGATGGATGTGTATATTTCTTGAGTAAAAGCTTTTGTTTACCTTTTCTCAAAATTGCTGCATCATTTTGTTGTGTTTTCCCATAACACTTTGTCTTAATGCACAGATGTCTCTGACAAATTAGCTGCAATAGAGCTCGATTGAGATGAATCTGCATTTGTCTTTTTTTTTCATCTCCACATTCTTCCATTAATTAACCCTCTTCTTTGTGAGTCTGTGGTTGTCTGTGTACCTGCATGGCTGCTGAGAGGATAATAATGCTACTTCTTCCTTCTTAGCTGCTGTTTTTACAGGCTCAGCTAGGGCTGAGGCTAGTCTTCTCTTAAAACAACACAGTATTTGAAGTGTTAGGTATGTGGTTTGAAGACAAAGAATGGGAATTAGGGTCAGAAATTATGTACTGCAGATTCTGATGTGAGTGGCAAAGCTGGCAAGAATGAGAACATTAATCTTCAATGCAAGCCTTACTTGAGTATCTCCAGTCTCAGAGGCTGCTGTTACTTACAGTGTTGGAGCATCATTTGGGCTTTCTGTTTTTGACTTTGTCTTCCAAAGCTGTGGTAACTGAAGGAGCTCTGCTTCTGTTTTATCTGTTATCAGTTCACTGTGATGTCCAGAGTCTCTTAAGTATCCTTGTCTGACAGCATTTTATAATGGAATGAGTTGAAATCCAACTGATTAGATTGAACTTTTATGGTTTAAGAGTTTTCTCTTCTGTTATTTTTTCCTCTGAAATGGATTTTGAGAGGTACTATATGATGCTTTCTCTCTGATAAGTACTGGAGAGGTAGGAACAACTGTGGCAGGAGTGGCCTGCTATTCTTTTTTCATGAGAATTCTCTACATGGGCTGAATATAAAGTCAGTAAAGTATGTTTTTATTGATATAATTCTTATCTGAGAGAGTTTGAACATCAGCTCTATTCAGAAAGGTAATTTCAGATAAACATGCTGAATGAAATGAGCACTTCAGATGGCTCTGTGTTGTTTCCTGCAGAATGTGGGGTCTTTTTCACAGGGCTGGAAACATTGAAGAACTGTTACTGTTTCCTAAAGAAGAAACAAAGAACAACTTTGTGCAAAGTGGCAAAGAACAACTACAGGGGGAAACCCCTTGTTGTGCGCTCAAGAAATCTATAGCAAACTGGAAGGTGTTGGTTTTGGCAAGGGAAAATGTTTGAGTTTGAAACCTAATAACCTGGTCCAAAGTGGCCTTCCTCCACCCACCTGGCACAGCATGGCTGTGCAAGTCTGAGCAGTCTTTTGTCCATCTCTCTTTTTTTTTGAATGTCCTTTCTCTTCCCTCTCTGAATGCTCACTGTGGAGGAGTGGCAGTAGCATTGGTGGTATTAGAATAGGAATTACCCTGTAGGAGATTTCCTTCCACATCTGGAACTGAAGAATAAAATTGAAATCACCTGAGATAGAAAATGCTGAGTATACTGGGGCTAATAACAAATGGCAGTTACTTCTTGAATTTCTTTACTTGATTGCTTTTACAAATACATCTCTCTGAATAAGAAAATAGAAAGCAATAGTAAGGCTACTTAAGGAGCTGGGATCTCTGTCGACTACATGTTTTTTTAAATACATTTTTAATCTTTTGAGAGGTTTGATTGAATTCACTTTAAGAAAATGAGTACTCAAACCTCCCTTTATTCTTTTGTAAAGGGATACCAGTGGGGCTATGCCTGCAAGCTACCGGCCCTTCAGTATGTTTTAATTTAGAGGTCTTTTGTCAGATTCTATATCCCTGGGCAAATTTTGCCTTAAGTCAATGCAGAAGCCTTGCCTTGATGTCTGTGGGAAATTTGATGTGTATTTAAAGGTCAAATCTCTTTTTACTTTTATGGTGTTGAGGTACAAAACATGCATCCTTGACTTTCAGTGCAGGGTTTCAGTGGTGACATTATAGAAAATGAGGAGAGTTTGAGTATGACCACCCATAACCTGGGGTGGGTTGGGTTTTGCTGAAGAGTTTATGTATCTCCTTAGCTGATATTTAAGTTTTACTGGTACTGTTGGCAAATCTCTGCTGTCCCAGTGTGTGGAAAACAGAGCAGTCATGTCCTGGGGCAGTGATTGCCTCCCATGCTGTGCTTAAACGAGACAGCTGAACTGTTTGAAAATTATGTCCTACCAGCTTAAGTGGTGAAGCTGCTCAGTTGTGCCTTTTCTTCTTAGTCATTCCCCTCTTTGCTCCACAGAAGTTGCCTGCTGTTAAAGGCTGCTATAAAGTGTGAAAATGAGGTTATGGATTTGTGATACTTGAGGCTAGTTCATCATTCATACTGAGGTTTTCCTTTCACCTGTTATCCTGACAGGTTCAATCCTGGCCCACATACAAAAGAGGAAGCACTTCAATGAACGAGAAGCAAGCAAAGTGGTGAGAGACATTGCCTCTGCTCTGGACTTCCTTCATACAAAAGGTGAGAGAAGGCTGCCTCCATCTTTACAGTTAATACTGCACACTCAGGTTATAAAGCACATTTATCTCTAAGTAGGCATCTTTTGCTAGTGTTTCCATTTACAGCAATGCCAGATGACTTAAGCTGTTTTCCTCTATGATATTATTTTCATATTGTGGTATTTTAAGTAACTGGGAGTGTTCAGATAGTACAGGTTTTTGAAGAGGAAAACCTGAATCAGCATTCAAAGAGAGTTAACATTAGGGTTGAGTTTGTTCCTGTTACACAAGCCACCATATAAAGATTACTCAAAAGGGATCTAATAAAATTTTAATTTCCTCATCTTTCAGGTCAACAGAGTTACTTTTTTATAATTACTCAGAATTTCTGCTGGTCACAAGACCTGATGGTTTGTAGTAGATTTTGGCCCCAATATTTAGACTCTCATTGTTAAACCCTAAGTTTACCTTAGTCTTTATTTGAAGGTGTCCTCAATTCCTTTAGAATTTGCTTAGATTTAAAGCAGTTATGTTTGTGTAGTTGGTTTGTTGTTGTTTTTTTGGGTTTTTTTTATTAGTGTTTTTCTGCTGCTTTTTTGACTTGGGAATACTTTGGTTTAAATTCAAAAACTTCTGTGCATTATGGTCATCCCAGAGTATATTTTTCGGCTGAATATGATGAATACTTTGGAAGTCTTTCCTATGTTGTGTTTTTTCTGGCCTTGCAGCTTCAGTTACTGTTACAGTGACTAGCTCTGAATAGAATGGCATGTAATTGGACACTGTTTGTGGGTTATTTATTTTGATACTTTTTTTCTGTTCCTTTTTACCATTCTGATTAGCCTGGTAGATCTCAGCAGATTTGCATTTGTTGCCTAAATTGCTTAGTATTGGCCCTGGCTCAATAAATGTTAATTGCAGTCCATACTTTTAAGTCATGGGACTGTTTATATGCTGAGTTGGAATCACAGCACTGGTACCTCAACAAGTTGAACCCATTAAAAAGAAAATTGTAGCAATACATAGGAATAAAAGGGATAAACCCAAGGAATCTTGTCACATGCTGTGACTGTTACAAAAGGTTAATTTGAATGTGAAACCAAACTTAGTTTGGATCAGGGATTTTTGTAATCTTCATAGCCAGTCTATGTGATAATTCAACATTAAACCTTCAGGGAAGGTGCTTCTTGAACACCTGTGTTTAGAGGGTTTTGGCTTTCAGATATGGGACATATAAGAAACAGGAAACTTATGCTGAACATGTGCAAAAAAATCTTATTTGATGTGCAGGGATATAGTGAGTTTCTTAACAGCTGAAAGTCCAGGTACCCCATTCAAGAGGTTAAGCTAACACCTTTCTGTAGTTCTCTCTCAGCTTTTAGTTTTAATTCCCCTTTTCCCAAACAAGAGGAGGGTGATTGATTAAAATAGCTGTAGAGCTGCAATCTGCTTTCTTGTTGTTTGCTGTGAACTGGGACAGTGGGGACATGGCTTGCAGAATCAGCTACATCCCCTTTTCATTTTATTGTTCTCTTTATGGTTCTTCCGTGTGACATTAAAATAATTAGTAAGTAGGATACAGAACACTAAAGTAAACAGGAAATTAAAGCAGTTTTATTGCACAGCTTAATGGTGAAGTCCTATAGCTAAATGCTTTTAAAAAAATTTGAATGAGGACAACTAATTCTTTTGCCAAGAGTAGTTTAAAACTCAGCTGGATGATAATGCTGCCTTACACCCACTTGGGATGTGTGTGCTTTATTGCTAATAATCTACTAGGGGGGTGTTTAAAGCAGTTGTTTTCTCAGTGCTCTGTGCAACTGCAAAATCAAATGTTACATAATCAGACATTTGAATTCACACAATAATACAAAAAGACACTGTTGGCTTTCCCACTGTGAGCCAAGCCAACTGTTGGGAGTTTGGTCAGCCTTGTTAATGTCAGCACAAGCCATCTTGGTGGGCTCATTGTACCATCTTCTGTGCCAAAGCCATGTGTATTGTGTCAGCAGGAACACTGATTCCTTTAGGTTGGGGCTCTGCTGTTATATTTTAGGCCACACCTTGTGGATGTGCTGAAGAAACAACATTAAAAGCTCCCTTGCCTAGAGTTTGGTGTAATTCTCCTTCCTGTACTCTGAAGTAATATCAGGTGTCCTTGGAGTGTAAGTTTCTAAATCAAGACTGGACTGCAGTTAAATTACAGCCAAGTTGCTCATTTGATTTGATATTTTGTCTCTCATTTTCTACCTTCCAATTGAGTTTGATCATATTAAACTGAGAACTTCCAGAAACTGTGTTTTTAGGCATTTGAAGAATTTCTTTAACAGAGAACTGCTTTGCATGTGGTTCTTACACAGAAAACTTTGTGCTTCCCTGTTAGGTTTGCCTATTCTGATATAAATCAAATGAAGAAGCCCTTTGGTTGTTTTCCTTTAGCTCTTCTTCTGCATCTCTAACTGAATTTAATTTTTCATTTGCTTCAGCACTAGTATGTACCTCAAAGGGGTTTTGTCATCTGGGAACTCAGGATTTTTTGTAGGGGAGAGTGCCTCAAGTTCTGTCTCTGCTGATAGGAGTCCAGCAAGGCAGTTGATCCCTCTGGAAAGAAGTTTACTCTGGAAGGCACAAAAATAATATTAATTTAACTATGTAAAGAATTAAACTTTCCTACAGGTCAGCCATCTCAATAAGCTGGTTTTAAGGAACATAATTTGGGCTAACAAAATGTTCTGGTGTTAGCAGGTTCTTAATTTTCATGACAGACTCTGCTGTGCAGTTAAGGAGGATAAAGTATACCAGCATGCAATAACAGTTGCACTTTATAATTAATTTATTATCTTTAAGAGGGGCAGGTGTGTGTAGCAGGCTCAGACCTAGACTACTTCCCAGGCCCCCTTCTAATAAAGAGAATTTATGAGAAATAAAACAGGGGAGTATCCTTTCTAATGAACATTTGTACTCTCTGTTTAGGTATTGCTCACAGGGACCTGAAGCCTGAAAACATCCTGTGTGAATCTCCAGAAAAGGTGCTGTTCTGGTCTCTTAACTTTCCAAACTGCATTTTTTTAAATTTGGTTCCCAAACACAGTCCTTGTGTTTTTTCTCTTCTTGAAAACTTTTGAACCCATTAGTGAGCTTCAACTAAATTTAACAGAACTGAAGCTTAAAAGAGACTAAATTATTTTTTGAGCTGTGAAAATGTGAACATGTGGCTAAGAGATGAAAAGCCAGTTGGCCTTACAGAGGGATGGCAGTGACACCCTAGTGCCTCATCTGTTCTGAGCCAGCACCCAGAGGGACAAGCAGCATTTAGAGGCCACGTTGTATGACCAGTTTTCAAAGTGCCCTGATGTGTACTGGCACTTGCCCAACCAAATAAAACATAATGCAGCAGGATCAGGTGCTGGGTGCAGCTGGGGCAGGGCAGGTGAATGCAAGGTGTGGAAGGTGGCTGTAGGAGACTGGATGTCACTAGGGACTCGTGTTCTGTCCTGGGGTTTTCTACTTCACATATATACATATTCATATGTTTTGAATTAATCTCACTCTTCCTGACCTCTTATTTTTTTTTTTTTTTTTTAGATATCACCAGTAAAAATCTGTGACTTTGATCTTGGCAGTGGGGTGAAGCTGAACAGTGCATGTACTCCAATAACTACTCCCGAATTAACAACGCCGGTGAGAGACCTATTGTGGCTTTGTGCTTATTTTGTTCTACTGTAAAGCAATTTTTCTTATCTCCAGAGGAGATAAGGAGGTCAGAGGAGACCTTCCAAAGAGCTTGCTGCCACTGCACCCAGTGCTGGACACTTCATTTCAAGCAAGTGTATGTGTGATAAATGCTGTCTCTCTTTCCCAGTCACAGGACAAATACACAAAAGCACAGGAGCTCACAGTGTTAATTCTCCTGTTGGCCAGCATTGGTCCTGCTTATCTCTTACACAATCAAATGGGGAAACTTTTTGTGCCTGTTTTTGTATGCTTATGGACAAACTATGAACCTTAGTTCTGTGTTCATTTCCCCATGTTTTGGTTCTGTAGCCAAGCTAATGAGCTAAGGAGAATGCAAGCTCTCTAATCAGTGTGTGGCTTTATAATACACATTAGTTTGAAAAACTGCAGTCCTGTGCTTTTACCATTTACTGTGAAAGAAAAATCTGACAGTGTTGCAGAAGTCTTACAGAAATCTATTACCCTGATACACTTGTATCATAACTAATGGATAAGATTTAAAAACCTGAAAGAGGTAAATTAATATTTTGACTTTGGATCAAAGGTTCACAGCCATGTGGAACAGATTATGATACTGCTAAAGAACTGTAGGAACTTCAGTATTCACTGATGCCTGATTTCTGCCTTTACACCTTGCCACTTGGTATAAAGAGTGGAAAATGATAAACCTGAGTCTTGTTTTGATATGAGCCTCCCTTTGAAAACTAGCTTGAATTTGGTTTCTCAGTGTGGCTCAGCAGAGTACATGGCACCTGAAGTGGTGGAAGTCTTCATGGAGGAGGCCACGTTCTATGACAAGAGGTGTGACCTGTGGAGCCTGGGGGTGATTCTGTACATCATGCTCAGTGGTTACCCTCCCTTTGTGGGCAACTGTGGCACAGACTGTGGCTGGGACAGGGGAGAAGTCTGCAGGGTTTGCCAGGTGAGTGTGCATTTCCTGGGAGTGTGGGGAGTGCAGAGCTCCCCCCTGAGCTTTGGCTGGAGCACTTGCTGTGAGGCCAGCATGGAGAGCTGGGAGGATGAGCTGTCACTGAGAAGTGAGGGTGGCAGTATAGAAGTTGGGTGATACCAGTTTCTCAAGCAAGATTGGGAAACTGCCTCTCCTTCTTCCTGTTGTGAGATCTCAGAGCTTCTCCTCGCCCTCTTCCTCACTCTGGAATCCTCCCAGGTTCTGTAATCCTCAGTCTGGTTTATGGTAGTCACTGCAATTCCTCAGATAAAAGCTGAGCCCTGGGAGGGTTGCCATGCAGGGCCTGAATTTATTTTCTAAAACCAGAGTATTTTAGCTGCCCTCTTAGGGGTGGGGGGAATGTTTCAGCAGACAATGTATTGTGACCATCTTAGGCTGCACTGAGCCACTCTGGAGCTGCCTGTCACTCCATTGACTGCAGAAGGACACTGGGTGGTTTCAGTTCTTGCCCTCCACATTAGGGGGATAAAAGTGGGTGGGGAGTCTCACCTGAGAAAACTTCTAATTGCAGTGTATTTCAATGGAATAATTTTTCCTTTACTAGAACAAGCTTTTTGAGAGCATTCAGGAAGGCAAATATGAATTTCCTGACAAGGACTGGTCCCATATTTCCTCCGAGGCCAAAGATCTCATCTCAAAGCTGCTGGTTTGTGATGCCAAAGAACGACTTAGTGCTGCTCAAGTTTTGCAACATTCATGGGTTCAAGGAGTATGTATCCCCCTTTATATTAAGAGTTATTCTTCTTCCAAAGTGACAAACAAGCTGTTCCTTGTCTCTGAACCTTTTATTAGAGTCCTTGTGTGTTTCAGTGCTTGTATCTTGATTAATTAAATGATACACTGTGGCTTTATTTTTTCTGTGTGGTAAATATTTGGATGAATATGTCAGCCTTTAAGTGTTTGTTTTGTTTAATTATTGCTTTGTGTATTTTAAATGGCTTTCTTGTGAATAGCAAGCACTGCAGTACACAAATTATTGTGCTAATACAGTAATGCAGAATGCTGGTAAATACGGTTATAAAAGAACAGCAGTGTCCTCTTTTGTTTCAGTTCCCAGTTCAGGAAAGAAGGAATAGACCCTCTGGAAAGCTTCCAAAGTTGTAGCCTTATACCTGCAAGCTGTGAAATCTTCTTGTGAGGGGAGACAGATTATAAAATATGCTTTGCAAACAGTGATTTGTAAGCCCGCAGTGAATTAGTTTATTTGCAATATCTGTTAGTTGTAAAGATTTGGGGGGGTCACTTGGTTTTTGTCACTCCTGAGAAAGTTTGGTTCCCAGTTGCTAATATGTAATTAATTTCTCTTAACTCCTTCTTTTAGCAGGCTCCTGAAAGGGGATTGCCCACCCCCCAAGTTCTTCAAAGGTAGGGTTTATTTTCCAAAATCTGTAAACTTGGCTAAGAATAATTACTGAAAGAATGGGTGGGAGAGAGGAGTTGACAAATTAGGAGAATGGAGCTTCATAAATGTCCCACACTAATTTTGTTAAAAACATCAGAAATATTAAAGCTCAGAATTTTCTTTATGATCTAGTCTTGCTTGTTTGTGGGGAAAAGCATTAGAGGGAATTCCTGCAGTGCAGTCTTAATCTTAGGCAGGAAATAATGATGGTTTTGTCAGCTTGCTGCCCAGGAGGGGGAGAAAAAAGCATCAAGGCGTGTGTTACCCAAGGAGACTGCTTTCTGATGGGTGAATAATCACCATAAACACAGACTGGGATCTGACTTTCCTTGTAGTTGGTGGCACTCACAATATCCATTTACTGACAGCAGGGCAAGCCTCATTGGAGGTGATTTGATGGGAGATTCTGTGTGCCAGAGAGCCTGAGTCACACATCTGTTTCTGTCTCTGTCTGCTGCTGGTGATTTCAGGTTCTCCCATCAGAAATGCATTTCCTTAAGCCACGGGTGCAGTTACAGTGGGGCTGCAGTTCTCTGGAGAAGGACAGCAGAGTGGCCCCATGTGCCCATCCTTTGAGAACAGGCAGAAATTAAGGGTGACACCTCAGGTGCCTTCCTGGATTT
The DNA here is from genome assembly GCA_013389925.1 of Aegithalos caudatus. NCBI lineage: Eukaryota > Metazoa > Chordata > Aves > Passeriformes > Aegithalidae > Aegithalos > Aegithalos caudatus. The sequence continues at coordinate 82,259 of WEIU01017754.1, forward strand.
ATAATCACAAGTCATTGGCAGAATGAGGAGTAGAATTATGCTGTTTCCAAAATCCCAGAGCGTTCTTGTCATGTATTGCTGGTCCCCTTGAGTGAGGAAAAATGCAAATATGAACTGGTTACTTTGCCTGCTGTCTCAGTGATTTGGTAGAAGAAATAAACAAGCCTGGAAGGAGATACTCTGCTGTGAGGGCAAGTGGGTGAAGTGCCTGTGTTGAAACCGCCCCCTGCTTTTCTTTCCGTGGCCAGGAACAGCAGCACGAAGGAGCTGACCCTGTTCGCCGCCGAGGCCATAGCCCTGAACCGGCAGCTGTCGCAGCACGAGAGCGAGCGGAGCGCCGAGCAGGAGAGCACCGCCCACACCGTGTGCTCCATGAAACTGTCCCCTCCCTCCAAATCCCGCCTGGCCAGGCGCAGGGCCATGGCACACGCCACCAGAAACAGCGACTTCCAGCCAGTGCCCCATAAAGCCTTCTGAAGTTCTTCCCTGCCTTGTGGGGGGCAGGATCGGTCTGTGTTCTTATTTGGATTTTCGGCGCTGATAAAAGCTGCTCTGCTTCTGACACTTTGATTAGGAGCTTGCTCTTGTGATGTGACTTGTAACTTTAAGGGGACAGCTTTTTATGGGAATGTTTTTTGCCTGTCAGATTTAGTGCATTAAGATAATTCACCTGATTTTTTTTTTAACTGCAGAAGTTGAGCTTGCTGCTGTATTATATGAGGTGATAAATCACTAAGTTTTCCTCGTTTTCTTCTTAGAAGAGCACAGTTTAAAATGCAAACTTGAAAACATCAGGAAAAACCTACACTTTGCCTAGCAGAGCATCAAGCCTTTCCCTGCCAGTGGCTGCTCTCCTTGGTGGCACATTTTGAAGGTGCTGCTGTTATTGGCAGCAGTAGGGGCTGTTCTCAACCAGCAATGCCCTCTTCTCTTTCTGTAGACTCAGGAATGAAGATGATGACTGTGTGGATCTCTGTCTCCATTACATTTATTGGGCTTAAATGGAATGAGGATGGTACTGGAAAGGTCCAGGGATTGCTCATACTTCTAGAGATGGGGAGAATTTCTGGGTAGCTTTTTTATGTTGTTGATAATTTGTGTGTCAGCATGTGGGGTGAAAACTGGGAGAGGTGGGGTTTTTATCTGACACATCTTTGCCCTTAACTGTAATGTACTCCATACCATCTCCTTTTTAATTTTCTGGAGTTTGATGTCCCCTTGGAACAGTTACATTCTTAAATCTGATAACTGCAATGTAACAGACTGTTTATGTAACAGTTTATATTTACTGTTAGGTAGGCTTTTTAATACTAATATGGGGTTTTATTATATTAATGCTATCCTCAGCTGAACCTTCCTTTCTGTAAAATTGCATTTCTCTATGACCTTTTGTGTGTCCTGCCTGGAGTTCCTAATGTGAACAGACAGACATCAGTGAATTTTGGTGTGTGAATAATTTAGAAATGCCACAAGCAGAGGTACAAGTGTACAAAAATGGTGCTGCAGCCGTAGAATTCTGACTCCTGCAGTGATCTCAGGCTGGGCATGTAGGTTTTTGCTTCCACTTTCAATACTGTGGTGCAACAGAGCCAGGAATAATTTGGAAGGGTTTTGGCTGAAAAGCTGAAGATTTTAAGTGACCAAAGGGAGGTCCATGGAGAAGGACACAGATGTTGAGCACTTTCAGAAACATAAGCTGTGAAAATTGGGCCACTGAGATGCCCATGATGCACCTTAACTTTTCAGCCCTTTCTGAAACCTTTTGCCAGGGCTTTGTGTGCAGGGGGGAGGAGGAGGGCCCCAAATGCCAGCACAAAACCCTCCCAAGCAGAGTGAGAAGGAATAAAGTAGCAGATGCAACAAGCACTTGGAAGATGAAAGGTCAGAGTTGAATGTCTTTGCATGGCCTATTCAGAGTGGTTTTACATTATCAGTAATATCAGTGCATACAGCTATTTTTATAAAACATGCTGTATTTTGTGACTAATATTAAAGTTGTTATTTAAAAGTTTTTATACATTGTGCCAGCTGATGAATGATGAAATGTATTTTGCTTTTTTAATTAAAATTCCCTAAGTTATGTATTTAACACATTTGGCAGTCCTTTGTGGTTTTTTTTTTTTTTTTTCCTCTTTATTTCTGGTGACACAGGAAAGAGAATTACTTCTTTGTGTGACATTGGATTTAAGACAGTTGAAGTCTCTGAGAACTAAGCATATCTCCCTCTTCTATTGATTTATTTTATTTATCAGTCTGTGATCTCAGATTTCTTTTTGGGAACTGAGAAAAGTGCCCCAAGCAGGGAAGAGATGTTAACTTAAGCCAATTGTTCTGCTCTCGTCTGTAGTCTAGTTCTGAGTGTCTCTTGCAGAGTCATTTTTTAGTTTCTTTGGAGGTCTGTGGCTCTTGGGTGGGGAAGGTTTTCCTGGAGGCATGGGATGCAGCAGTCCCCAGTGCTCTGTGCAGCTCATGCCTTGAGTGAAATCTGAACAGAGCAGGAATCCCAAACCAGGTGCCAGGCCCTTGATTTGTACTTGCTTTTCTTTCAAAGGAAATGCCTTTAGTTGAACTATGCTTTAAAATGATCTTCCCTTCCCTTTTCCTCCTGGACAAGAGAGGTAGCAGAGAGCACAGGGAGCCTTTTTGGCAGGGGTACAGGAGTGATGTTTCAGTGAGGCAGATCTTGGATCTTTCTCTGCCTCAGAAGGAGAAGTCAGATTCAGCTGATGATCCAACAGGTGCCTCTTCCCCTCTGATCTTTACCTTTCCCTGAGAGTTCAGCTTTCTTCAGGTGAGTTATCCCCAGAGGGCCTCATTTGGAAGGCCTCCACAATGCTCTTTTTATGTCAGTGAGGAAGAGGTTCTTGCTTCTAGGTGGAAGGTCACTAAATCAGGGACTCTGTGATCTGTGCTTTTGAGGTACTGCTGGGTCTGCTTGTGTTCCCTGTGAATCTCTTGTTTGGCAGCCTGTGGAACATGAATACTTCATCACTGAATCCCAATGCCCACCCTTTGGGAAGGGCTGAATCGTGCCATGTTTTTTCAGGTCTGTGTGATAAACTATACCAGGTAGTCTGTGTGGGCTCCCTGGCTTCTGAAAAATGATGGAAAAGTGTCTTCTTGGTGAGGAAACCAGGTTGGGAAGGTACAAGGTGACTTTCAAGAGTTCAAAAGGATACTCTGACCAGCAAGGAGAGCATCAGAGCAGCTAAGCTGATCTTTAATATTGATTAGGCAACCCACAAGAAAATTTTGCTTTCCATGCCCAAGGTTTTTCTGGGAAGTGGGTGAGCAAACTGAGGGAGAGCCATCAGCATGATTTATGGGGAAATAATTTCAAACAAATGGCAATCAAGCAGCTCTAGTCTCAAAGCAGTCCCCTTGGGAACCAGTGACACAGGATATTCTGTAGGATTTTGTGACCTTTATGTGCAATATTTCACAAAGTGCACTCAGCCTTGTGCTCACCAGCGTGGTCTCTGCATTGTCGGTTGCATAAAAGGAAGCTTCCATATTTCATTGTGTGGGATTTTTTCTGCTCTCTCTTCCTTCCCCATATGTTTATTGAATCCTTTATCAGGGATGCAAAGATGCCTTTGTTATTTGGAGGGCTGTGGGTGGGCTGGCTTACAAGGTAGCTTTGTTAATTTTCAAAACTAGTAATTTTCTTCAGGCCACTTCAGTGGCAGCAACAGGCTTCAAATTTGGCTTCCATGGAAACATACTGCCATGGTAACTGAAAGACAGATCCTTCCCTCCTTCCCTCCTTCCCTCCTTCCCTCCTTCCCTCCTTCCCTCCTTCCCTCCTTCCCTCCTTCCCTCCTTCCCTCCTTCCCTCCTTCCCTCCCTCCCCTTCTTCCCTCCCTCCCTCCTTCATGTTTAGTTACCCCTGCCAGATTCCATCCACTTTTAAAATTCTCCAACCATAGAAATTCACTTCCCTGGGAAGAACAAAAAAAAGTTGTAAAACAAATTGTGCCGTTTCATTGCCATTGCTTGGGGGAAAAAAACACAACCTCTTTCAAGTCTGGAGGGAGATATCACTGAGACACAAATTCCCTTCCAATGTGGAAAAAAACACCCCGAACTCTAGAAGAAATGCTTCATCTTTAGATTGTTTTGTGGGGGCTTGCTGTCATGGGCTAGTTTGGGAAATTGTGCTCTGCACCCAGCCCAACATCTGTAATGCTGAGGAGGGTGAGAATTGACTCATCCAGTGGTTGTGAGCCACAGTACCAGTGTTTTGCTGGGTCCCTTCCAGCTAATTAATTTGACACCAGATTTTCTGTTGCTGCCTGTCACAGCTGCTTTCACACTAAGATTGGTTAGCAAAGTTTGGCAGGCTGACAAGCAGCCCCAGTTCAGCAACTTTGCTCTGATTCAGCCTGGAGTGGGAGGGAAGTGGGAATTGGGTCTTCTGAAATGTTTTGCTAATCAAGAAGCAGGGCAAGGGCAAGGACTCTGCAGAGCAGAGGGCACAGAGGAGCTTGGAGTCAGATACTTCATGGTTTTGCTTTCTCTTTGATCCAGAACAAAGCTAACTGGCACCACATCTCATTAGAGTCCTGTGGCCAGTTCTGAGGCAACACTCTGTGTGTATATGGGTGGGAATCTTTCTTCCCTCATTGTTCCCTTGCCCAAAATCATCACCCTCAGGACTTGAGAGCTTTTCTTGTCAGCTGCCTTAAGAATTGTAATGCCTGCGCCCAGCTCCAGACTACTTGTGCGGAAAGCAGAGCTGCCTCATCTATTTCCTGCTCCTTTTTTCATCCCTGCTTTTCATCCTGACATTCTTCTTTCAGCAGCTCCAGATCCACTTAGCCAGGGGATGCTCCTGCAGCCTGCTGGGGAATGAAGTGGAGAAACAGCCCCTGGAGCTACCTAGCTGTTTGCTGGAGATCTGTGAGGCTGGTCCTTCTTGTCACTAAACTTTGCCAAGGGATTTTGTTGGTGACAGTAACAATCCAGGGGCTTCTGGTGGTGGAGATGAAGCAGATTGGCTTTTGTTCTCTAGCAGAGGGGTTGAGACAAGTAGTGCTTGAGAGGAGAGGGCAGAATGGGCTGGGATGATACAGGAGTGGGCTCCATTTGATAATTCACAAGTGAGTGTTGTGTTCTGTGTGACATTCTCCATGGGGATGTGCTGCCTTCAGAGAAAAATGTTATTTCCCCACCATGGAAAACTTTTGTGGAGCAAATGCTTTCTGTGCTCAGCCTAAGCACCAAGCTCTGGTACAAAGCTTCCAACTGACTTCAGCAAGTGCTGCTCCTCTTATGTTGAGCTGTGCCATATCCTTGCTGCTCTACAGAGAACTCCTAACCTAGTTTTGGTATTTTCTAGCTGAGTTTACAGTAATATTCTAATCCTCTCCAAGCTAAGTGGAGTACGCCATCCAGAACTTCTTGCTGTGTTTTGTGAAAAGTTCATGTCACTCCTGGCTTGGGAAGGTCCTGTTTATTCCCCACATGTTCTTCCAGCAGCATCAGGATGCAGCTTTTCCTCATGACTGGCCATAAACTGCCTCACAGTGCTGTGATGCCCTGCAAAGCCATTTTGGGAGTGCTCCATGAGCACGGAGTGTGTTCCCTCCCATCCCTACACCTGCTCTCAGATACATTGCATTGCAGGGAAGGGCAGCTGTAAAACTGCCCTGTTCTGAGCAATTTACTCCAAAATTTACTTGAAACTGGAGCAGGTTCCCACTCCTCCAGGAAACACCATAAGGATCCTAAAGGTTTGCCTATCCCACTTCTTTTCATTTTAGATCTAAACAGCTTGGTCAGCTTTGAAGGCCTTCATCCCACTATTTTTTCATCCCACTATTTTTCACCCCATGTGCTGCTGGAGCAGCTGGTTTCCCCATGCAGTTGCATTGCAGGAAGCCAGCAGTGATACCTGTGCTGGTGGCATGAACACAGTCCTAAGGTTGGGCTGGAAATGCCACAACAGTCTGTCTGATCCTAACTGGAAACCTTGCTGGCATGTCAATGAGCTCTGCTGCAGTCACAGGCTGCGATGGTGGATTTATAGGGGAAGTGATCAGATTAATTGAGCAGCAGTGGGAGTGTTCAATTACACTGGCTCTGATTAATCACCCTTTGTTGGACCATGTCAGCACACTTCCTACTGCCAAAAGCTTTGCCCCAGGGCAGCAAGGCCTTTACTTTAATCGATGGCAAAGCCATGCACTCCTCAGCACCAACAGTTCCTCTCCTGCCTTGTTGATTCTGTGGAGAAATTTGCAAAAGTCTCAGCCAAGTATTTGAAGCCATTTTGCTTTTGATTCTAAATAAGCAGCTGGGGTGATGAGGGAGATCTTTAGGAAATCAGATGGTGACTTGGACTCGTCTCTTTGGTACAGAGACATCAGCTATCATCAGGGTAACATTGCAAACACTGTCACCTGGAAGTGATCCTGCTAGTGTTGGTGTGCTTTCCTTCCACATACATTATCCCAAAGGATGGGGATTTTAGGGGATCTCTGGGAAAGACATTAAGCTGCCACCAGGCCTTCTCCAAGGTGCTTCATCTTTTCAGCCTTTGCACCCCTTCCCTTCTTTAGGGTCTGAAAGTGATATAAACTTGTGTGTTGGGAATAAGGGCTACTTGCCTTTCCCACCTTCAAAGCCATGTCCAGAGACCATGAAATGTTTGGGGCTGTTGAGAAGGTTCCATGAAAATCCTGGGCTGTGAAGGTTGGAGGAGAGCCTGAAGGGAACATCAGAACAGGTTTGTGGCCCATCTACCCCTTAGTCCATGAAATAACCTCATCTTCCAAAGTAAATATCTCTACTTTTCTAAGTGTTACTCCTTGTAATCACATTCCTTATGAGCCCTCACATGTCCAGGTAAATACCCTGAGCCCTTAGGGTGGGATCCCCCATTCTGGTTCCAGTTGTGCACCAGGTGATTGCTTTACACACTGCCCTGATGCCTCCTGCCCCACAGAAATCTCTCAGCTGACTGTGTAAGATTTCTCTGGTATCTTGGTATCTGCAGCCACGAGCTTGCTTCTGTTTATCCAGTCCTTTCCTCCCCTCTGGGAGCAATAGACCACAGGTCAAGTCTTCACAGCAAAAATTCTAATTGCTCCCTAAGAGCAGGGCTGTCTGCTGTTGACTTTCAGCCCTGTTACATTATCGAGGTGCTCTTTAATATCATGATTGTGACATTCAGGTCCTCTTCTAAACAGGGGCTCAGTGTCATCACCAGATCTCACTGCCTGGCTTCTCTTTCTGTCTGGGTCATCAGATAAAATGACTTAATTGCTTCCATTCCAATGAAATTCGATTCCATTGTTCCTGCTTTCTCCTCATTTGTTAGATCCTGTCCTGTCAGCATGACCATGGCATAAAATTCTGGCTTCTGTGCAGATTTCCTCTCTGGGACTCACATTGCTGAAGTTAGTTTTACACAAAATGTATGTCTGACCAATCTCCTCACAGAAATATGCACAAATCTATTTGTACAATGTTTCTGGGTGAAAGAAAGAACCTGCCTGGGAATGAGTGTGTGGGTGGCAGCCCTCTGCATAAGCAGTGCAGCTCTTTCAGGCTCTGCAGCAGCTAAAGGATGTGCTTTCCTGTCCTCTAAACTCAGGCTTTACCTTCCTAATATCATGTACCAATTAAAATAAACAGATGCTTATAACTTACAAGATTTTATAAAACTCAATTCCTTTTGCTTTATCACAGGAAATTATATAAGCTTATATAATGATGATATAAGTCAGAGATCTCATCTGTGTTTTCCTGTTTTCTTCCCAATATCTGAGTATTTTTGCTTTGTCCAAATTCCTCCTCCTTTTGATTACCAGTTGATCTCTAAATCACACAGTCCTTATTTTTGCTTTGACTCACACCCTTCTCCCTGTCCATGTTGCTTCTGGGGTATGGACAGTTGTCCATGCTCCTCTGTGCCACCCAGTCTGAACACTGACTTCTGCAGGGAAGGACTTGGTCCATAATCTGGAGGCACCTCCAGGTTACCAGTTCTGTTTTACCTCTCATCTCCCTCAAGAGTTAAGACTGAGACCCCAGGTTTGCTCACTTCCAAGCAGCTTCCCGGCTGGATCCTCAGGGTCTGCTTAATTCTGAATCAAGCACTTTCTCTTTTCAGGTTACACAAGAACAGATGCTGGGCAATCTCAACCTTCCCATCAGAGTTTTTGATCCAGTTCACAGCCTTGCTGTGGCACAAGATGTCACATGTCACCTCCTCTTGCCACTGGCACACGCAAGGCAGCCCTCTCCTCTGCCATGGATGGTTAAGCTCCCCTGAATTACATTACACAGTATTTTTTGCACAATAAGAACACACACAGACTATTACTGTGACTCCTCCTGGTGAGTTGTTTCAATGCTTAAAGCCTGTGGCTGGATATGGAAGATTTCCAACACCACCAGTTACTCACAAACTGCACACAAACAGATCCCTCACATTATGGTTTCAGAAATATTTCCCCTTGGGCTTCTTCATTATCAGTTCAAGACAGCAACAATACAGTCCTATATCTGAATTATGAATGCCAGCCTCTGTCTGCTGCTGTGCAGCCATTCAGCCTTGCTGGGGCTCCTTACATGGGTTTAATCCCAAAATGAATCTTGAGGAATGCTGCCAAACTTTTACAACACCACCAAAGTCGATGAACTGCCCTTCCCTCCCTACTCTTGTAGCATTTTATTATTTTTATTTGTCGTGGGCTTTTTTCTTCTGTTGAATAATTCAGCTAATAGGCTGGCACTGGAGAGCTTGAGAGCTGTTCCCTAATGAGGGAAGCAGCTTGCCAGCTTTTTATCTTTCCAGTCGTTTGACTGCAAACCCAACGTTATTAACAAATCGCCATGGAAGAGCCGTGGCGGTGCAAAACAAAATGTTGTTGTCTTAACTTAAGGGCAAGGAAGAAAAAAAAAAAAAACAACCCACAAAATAAAAGAAACCCAATCCCTGCCTGGGAAAACAAAGTGTGAGAGTGAGGCGTGCGGGGAAGGAAGTGATGGTAATAGAAATCTCTTTGCAACCTCATTCTGTCTCAATATCTGCAAGCAGGAAAGCTGGATGGGAGAAAGGATGTTAACTTGCTGAAGAAACCTAATTCAGAGGATGAGTGTAGGTGTAGCTGTTGGCAGCTCTGTTTCTTGCCATGTTTTAATGAATAAAGGTTTGTATAGAAAGCTTTTTTATTTTCTTTGCCAACTTTATTATTTTTTTTAAAGCTGGATGATTTGTGGCCCATGCGATAGAGATGGGACTAAAAAAAAAAATAAGTGTGTGATGCTTTTGCACATTGCTGAATCCCCTTTAAAATGATGTTGCCATCACTTTGCTTTGAGTTTGTTCAGATGAAGATCCACACTGACATATTTCAGATAAGCAGTTTAACCTGTGGTCCTCTCTGCATTTGTCCTTTCCTGGATGCCCAGGGTTCAGCAGCTCTGGGTGCCTGAGGAGTCCCACGAGGGGGGACATTTGCAAGGTCCCTCATCTCCTTTGCAGGACAATAAGTGCCAGGAGTGGGGAGCAGGCAGAAAATCAAGCTGATGTGGCTCAGATGATTTCTCTCCCAAGCCAGCAGCTTGTCTGACACCAAAACTCTCATCTCAAATTCCTGCCCGGTGAAATTCTGCAGCTGAAATAAAATTACACCGAGTGCTGCATCTGAGTTTGAAGTTGTTAATGTTGTGATGATTTCTGCCATACAGGGGAGATAACTCATCTTAGGTCTCGGGGTCAGCTTCTCACCTGTGGATGTAGGATGAGATGCTTAATTTGATAAGAGGATTTTATATCAAATACTGACCTAAAAATGCACATCTAAAAACCTCACACCTGGCAAGGTTCCTGTTATACTGTACAAACATGAGTCCAAGAGATTGTTCTGATTTCAGGAAGTCTGTTTTCTCATCTCTTTCCTGTTATGTTGCCAGCATTTGCACAAAATGCAGAACTCTAAGCTGAACGGCACAGCTGGGCAAAATTTGGCACTTCTGAATTGAGCTAACCTGGCTTGATTGGAAAATAAAATCCCACTCATCTGGCCTGTAATTGCTATTAAAGGGTCCTTTGAAGATACAAGGCTGAGTTAAATCAACCTTGCTATATGGACATCCAGGGAATTGCATCAAATTAGAACGGTTAAAGATCTGGCTTGTTGTGTTTGCACTCAAAGCCCGGAGAAGGGAAATTGAGATGAGCAAAAATGATGATGGTAAGGAAAAACAGGGGAAAACAGACAAAAAGAGTGATTGAGAGCTCACGGAGCATTGTTCAAAATGGGCCCTCAGGGAATGCAAACTCACAATTGTTGCTTCTGGAAGACAGATCCCCTTTTGTTTGCATGGATGTATTGCTGAGCACGCTCCCTCTGCTCCTTGCTGGGCTGTAATCTGTCTCCTGTTTCACATCAGTCTTGCTTGTGCCTGAGTCCATCCTTCAGCCACTGGTGGCAGGAGATGAAATACCCTTTGCTTTGCCTGGCAGGGATGTGTGTGATGTGAAGCCAGATGGCTGCCAAGATGAGCATTTGAGAGTGTCTCCACGTTATTAAGTTGCAGCTGCTGTTTTTGCAATCAGAGGTGATGGGAGGGTTCCCAGCAGCAACCAGGAGCAGATGGACAAAGAGGGACATGTCTTGGTGGGGTGTGATTAAAATCCACTGGGATGGGGTGAGCTCAGTCCCACTCCAGGTTTAGGCTTTCTGTTGGACAGTGGGATCACAGGAATGGGTTTATTCTGCCTGCCCATAAAGGTGGTGACCAGGGGCTTGCTTTGATGCACCAGTGTGATCCCACTGTAGCTGGTTGAAGCCAAATTCATTTCTGTTGTTTCTTGCTCTTTTTTCTTTGTTTTCCTCTTACTGCTGCATTACCTTACTAAAAATACCTAAAATCATATAATTTCTGAGCTGCTTCCTCTGCTTGTTCTTGTTTCAGGCACAAACATCCATCTCTCTCTAAACACCTTTCTTCTCTGCCCAAATTAAGTTATTGCTTCAAAGCAGAACTTCATCTTTAGGGAACCTGTTATTCCATAGTCCTGACTTGCCTCCTCCTGAGCTAACAGGATATTTGGCCCTCAATATAGAGGTCTGGCTTGGTAAAAGCTGAAGGGAAGGCTGATAATGCCATCATCCTCTAAATTGGATGTGGGAACATCCTGGCTTCCTGCTGAGAATTAGAAGGGTTGTTTTGGGTCAAGCTGAATCCTGTGTAACTCTGGATCCTTTTTCAGTCAGAGGCCAGGAGGACACATTGAAAGAAGAAATGTAATTACTGTACTTTTCCTGCTGGTAAACCCCAGCCTTTGGCAATCAGCAGCTCAAGGAGTTCATGTGTGCTGTGCAGTCAGGAAAAGGCAGAGATGTCAGTTGTTTTTATGAAATTTAAAGAAGACCTCCAAATTCCATGTTTCCCTCCTGTCTGATTCACCCACGGCACAACCCTCCTGCAGTCCCATGGCTCAGGAGACAGGATGAATTTTAGCTGATGTTCTTGAATCAGGATGTTTCAGGGTGGGTTCTGTTGGAGATAAGTTTTGCTCTGTGCTGTCTCCTAAAGCTGTAAGTTGGCAAGCTGCCCTCTAGATTTGGATTGATAGCAGAGGTGTCAGAATGTGGTGTTCTGCCTGGGAGCTTTAATGGAAAGTCCTGCTCTCCAGGTAAAAGGAAACAACAACAAACCAAAAGCCAGCTCAAGAGTCATTGTAAAAGGACCCTTGGATGAAACTAATGTGAAACAATGGAGCTTTATTGATGATTTCATGAAAACTATCTCAGTTCAGAGTGGGAGAGGATCTGACTTGTCATTTTGGAAGCCTGTAGTGGTGACAGTGGCCTAAGGTGGTACCTGACTGGTGAGCACTGCCATGGTTTAGTCCCAGTGGGAAACTCAGCTCCATGCAGCTGCTCACCTCCCCTGCGTGGGATGGGAGACAGAATTGGAAGAGTAAAAGTGAGGAAACTCATGGGTTGAGATAAAAACAGTTTAATAGGCAAAGGAAAAAAGCCATGCACACAAGCAAAGCAAAACAAGGAATTAATTCACTACATCCCATGGGCAGGCAGGTGTTCAGCCATCCCAGGGGAGCAGGGCTCCATAGTGTGTGATGGTAACTGGGAAAGGCAAGAGGCATCACCCCAAACATCTCCCCTTCCTCCCTCCTCCCCCAGCTTTATTTGCTGAGCATGTCTCCATATGCTATGGAATGTCCCTCTGGTCACTTGGGGTCAGCTGTCCTGACTGTCCCCTCCCAGATTCCCATGCATCCCCAGCCTCCTTCTGCTTTCCCTACTGCCCTGGTGGGTTGGTTGGGAAAGCAGAAAAGGCCTTGACTTAGTGTAATCAGTGCTTGGCAACAACTAAAACATCAGTTAGCAACATTATTCTGATATTAAATCCAAACCACAGCACTACACCAGTTACTTGGAAGGAAATTAACTCTATCCCAGCTAGAGGATAGAGAGTCCTGAAACCAGGACATCACTGAGATACCTGGATCCCAGGGAATATGCTTAAGGGGTGGTATCAGAGCTTTTGCATTAGGACACAACTGAGTTTTCCCTGTGTTTCTTCTACAAAATATGCCTTGTTTCTGGAATGGGATGGAGAATGAGCTGACAGGCAGTTTAGGATGGGGTGAGGTCCTTCTTCAAAAGGAAGGTATGGAATCTGTACACTGTCCTCTCCCTAGGATGTCAACAGGCTCAGTTACACTGCACACAACAGCTGTGCATGGAGCTGTCTGTGTTCCGTGCTTCTCTGAGATCAAGTCAAATTTGGTTCTATTTCCTCAAAAAGTGTATCCCCCATTTAAAAGGTCTTTATTTTTACATTTAGTTACAACCACATATGCAATTACATGTGTTTGCACACACAATCACTCTAATTCTGACCGTAGCTATTTCCTATCTGCTGTGATCTGACTACAGCAAAAATTAAAATAAAGATTAGATTAGTTACCGTGGTAACAGCCACCCCTACTTCATATGACGCACAGATTCTGTGAAGCAAAGGAGCACATATCAATTTGTGCTCTTAATTTTTGGGACACTCGGAGCTCAGCTCTCCCCAGGAGGTCCTCTGATGACAGCAAGTGATATCTTCCCATTCCCAGCAGGCTTATCCTCTTTGACGTTTAGTGCATAAGAGCTTCAGAGATGCTGACACCACCTCTTGGTAGAAACAATCTCATTTTCATTTCAATTTATTTCTTAAAACAACAACAGCAAAAAAAAAGCAGGAGGATGAGGAAAAAAGTCTGGCCTAGGGGATAGTGAGGCTGTGAGAGGTGTATTTGCCCCCTTGGCATAGGGAACAGCCAGGATCTCACAGGGCATCAGTGAGGAGGCTGAGTGAGCTCTGTGGCCTCTCAATAATTGCTAATGAGGGGGAGAATTGTCACATAACATCAACGGGCATGAATTAGCAAAGTGTGCAAGAGAGGGGAGCTGCCAGATGTGCTGGGCACTTGGTTCATTTTTCTCACGGCTGCACATCAAGGTTTTAAATGTTTCTGCTCTGTATTAGAGAAAAATAAACAGCCTTGAGTGGATGCAGTCAGACTAATGATGTCTTGTGGTGCAGATGTCACTTGTTGCATCTCCCAGCTATGGGATGTTTGAAGGTGTAGGGTGAGATGAATTGTCAGGTCTGCAGGAGAAGAGCACATGAAGAGATGATGTACTTGGCTGCAGTTAATGATTGCTGCTGTGTGTCTGCACACTCCACAGGGATAATGGGTCTTGTTGGCTCTTGCCCATAGGGCACATATCCATGTTGTCTTTCAATCTGCATCCTTGGCCCTTCCTCAGAATTTATGCCAGAGCTATCACCAGTCCCAAAGTTCCATCTTGCAGTGCAAAGGGCACAGCTGTGAGCCTGCTGGTAATGAAAAGGTGAGAAAAGAAGCTCTGGGGGGTGCCTCTGCCTGCACTATTCCCACATTTCCCATCCATTGTTCCCTGCCATTTTTGTCTCTGTCACCCTAACAAATGTATTTTAAGCCCCCACTTCCAGAAAAACTGCTGCCCTTGGGGACATTAGGGATCTATGTCCAACCTAAAAACCCACAGAACTTGGCAGGGTGTTTTGAAAAGGGGAAGTGGAATATAAGTGTAATAACTTTCCAGCTCTCTGTGTCTGGCTCGCTCATAAAAATCAATCCCTGTTGATCTGTCTAGCAGTGTGTGAACCTGTCTGATAACACACCTCAGCCCTCTCAGCTGGAAGCCCAGCTCAGGGTTTCTCTCAGCCTTTTCCAGGGATGCAGACTGTGGCACCTGCTTGTCCACTTCAGGGAGTGGGAAACATCTTGGGGCTTCCCAGCAGCGTGGGCAGGACTGGATCTAACAAGGCTGTTTCTAAAGCTGGGATGGGGAACCAGAGGCTCTTGTGAAATGTCAAATCTTTCATTGTCCCGACTTTCCCTTGGAAAACATTTAGGAAGGACTTCCTTTGGGGCAGTGGCACAACATACTGGAAAAGGACAAAACGTCCCAGCTCACACCAGAGAGGCAGCAGTATAGACTGAGGTGTCTGTGCTGTCACAGCTGTGGGAACAGAATATATTATGAGTGCTAATTATATTAATTAAAGTTGTGCTACTGTTTGTGGGAACATTTCCAGAGAGGAATGCAGATTTCCCCCATTGTTTTATTTCCAGACAGAAGCTGGAGCCCTGACAGGGGCCGGGTCTGTACAGCACAAGAACATACGTGCAGCGATTTCTGAAATGTAATAAAGTACCCAAAGTATTTTAAAAATGCAGTCACTGAAAGCAGTCTTCCTATCTTTGGGATTGGTTCCCTAGAGATTTTCAGGCATGAAGCAGTTTGCTTTCCCTAGCACCCCTCAGCTGTGCACACAGATGCCTGTCCTGGGAACTGCTTTGTGCCTCAGTTTACCTTCAGTTTCAAGAAAAGAAATCCGAAAATTAATCTTCCTCTGCCTTCCTGTTTAATTTGAGACATCCTCTCTTCAGCACCTTAGGCTGTATTTTTACAGAGCCCAACACAACGGGACTGTCACTTTTCCCCTCTAACAAAGCCATGCCAGCCCTAAAGAGGTGCTCCTCTGTGATCTGGGGCAGTCTCGGGCTCTGGAGAGCCCCCAGGGATGAGCTGTGCTGTTTATTGACCTCGCAGTTTCTCCTCCTTTCAGCCCCTCCAGCTCAGCATAAACCACAAGAGCATTTCGTGGGCAGCATCGCTGTCGGTTTCACAAAGCTCTCACCGCTGTTTGTTCCTTTTCCCTCCCTCCCGGTCACCAGGGCCCCGCTGCTGAAGCTGGAACAAGGCTCCATCTCCAAGGGGCAAGGTCCTTTCTTGCTCAGCGCTCTCTCCTTGAGGAGGAGCGGGAGGAGTGGGCTGCCTCTCCACACAAGTGCTCTATTTATGGGCTGCTAAGTCCCGGGTGTCTCCATGCGGGGCTGCAGAAGGCATTGTCTCTCCTGCTCCTGGCTCGTCCCCGGGGTGCGCTGCCGTGGGGCGGGGATGGAGGCACCGCCGGTACCCCTGCCTGCTGCCGGGGCAATCTCTCCAGCTGTCTGTCTTAGCACCGAGCATCTGCACAGCACCCCCAGGCTGACCTGGCCAAGACCGTCTCGTTTTCTATCTGGATTCACTTAACAGTACCCAACTCTTGTCCTTTCTTCAGCAAGAGCGTTTCTCCCTCTCTGCCTAGCAGCCTGGTTTGTTTTTAACTCGTGAGAACACAACCTCTCTCCCAGACTGGCTGGGGCTCTTATGAGCTGCTAGAGAACCTTGTCCTTTTCTGCTCTGAGCAGCTGGATAGTTAATGCAAAAGATGAAACTAGTGCAGGGGCCAGATCTAGTAAAACCTGAAAAAAATAAATTTTTCTTTAATTAAATGTCATTTGTAAAAGCAGCAAAAGCTGATGCAGGAAGCAAGATGTGGGTGCTGTGTGCAGGTCAGCAATGCTTGTGTTTGGCTCCTTGTTTCAGCACCTGGCCTTGTATTGTCATTCCCTCTTTGTATCACCAGAATGAGAAAACCTCTTCAGCTCCCTCCCAGCTCCTGACTTAAAGAAGAAGAGTAGAAATAGATGTTTGGGACTGGAAAAAAGGCTTTGTGAATACCTTCCTGCTACCCCAAGGTGAGTTTGGTGCATTATTAGGATAAGCACTTGTGCTTTTCTACATTACTGGATGCAATAATTTTCAGCTGCTTGTCTTTACAAGCAGCAGATTCAGATCGATCAGTTGGTATATGGTTTGCTACAGAGACAGAAAATGAGGGCAAAGACCTTATCAGTATGATTTGGGTGAGGGAAAATGGTTGGGAAAAGAGCAATTTTAGTCCTCAGCCCTACTCTACAGCCTGGTGACAGGACCCAACAAAAGCCATTTCATTTCAGCATGTAAAACAGGGCCAGGGGCATTTCTTCTGTGACACATCTGAGCTGTCTGTCAGCACCTCTCATAGGGTCCTGTCCTGAGGAGGCTTGCAGCCTGCACTGAGCACAGTGGTTGTGCCCCCCCAGTAATCCTTGCAAGGCCTGGATGTGGGACACAGACCTGGCCTTGCTCACCACAAGCAAGGGAGCAGGCAGCAAGGTGTTTCTGAGATCCTGCAAGTCCTCCCTCACTGCTGCAGCCCCTTGCTTCTACTCCCCCCTCAGCTCTGGCTTAGCAGTGTCTAAAAGATGTAGTGCAGCCACAATTGCTGTTGCTCTCCCTAACCTTCCCCATTTCCAGGGACATCCAGCTCTCTCTTTGTTGTGCTGCTGTTTGGTGTACCAAAGATTTGAGCCTTCCCATCTTTCAGCTTGATACCTTTCTGAGCAAATGTAATCTAATGCTTAGAGCAGCTTTTCTGAGGCACAATGTGTTGTCCTCCCAGTACAAGCTGTCTCTGTGTTTTCAAAACTGCAATAACAATTATCTTTAATAATCTTTCTTGTTCAGCTTGTATAAAGGAGCTTAACTACAGAAGAAGAACCTGAGAATTTTCCTAGCCCACTTCTGACACGATCTCAGGCTGGCTTCTATTTCCTACCCCTTTGTAATAATTAGTTGGTGGTGAAACCTGAGTGGAAGTTGTCTGGGCTCAGAGAGCTGGTGTTTGTTTCCTATGACACATGAAAACATGAGGACAGTGGGTAAAAAACACTTGGTCACTCTGCTCTCACAAGACTTACAGAGACAAACAGCAGCTCATCTTCATCCTGAAACCATCAATTGCAAAGTTAGAGCTTTTCAGGTGGGATGTGCCAGCTGCAGCCTTGCCAAGAGTTCCTGCCTTCTGAATCAGTGACCAGACAGTTCAGCTCAGCAGGTGACAAAAATCTGTTTCCATCTTCTGCTTTCTAGTCACAGACCCTCACTAAAACCAGTCACAAAGTGTTCCTCCCCCTCGAGACCCCTTTCTTTCCCCAGGCAGCCTTGCTCTGCTCTCACAGCCCAGGGGCCCAGGATGGTGTAATCTGTGCATGAAGCAGAGAGAAGAGACCAGTGTGGGGCTCAAGGAGGCTCTGGGTGGGAAAGAGAGGAGGGAATCAAAGGGTGATGGAGCTCCTGAGAGCTCAGGTGTGGCAGGATGGGCTGGGATGGTGTTCTGGGGTGAATGATCTTGGTAATGCCAGAACTGCCTCCCCCCATCCTCACACCTACAGCCAAAGGGGTTGCTTTGGCTGGAGCTGGTGGGAGCTGCTGGCCACAAAACTGTCATTGAAAATCAGGGAGAAAGAGGAGAAACAGCATTTCTCACACATCTGCAGAGTGCAGGCTCTGGGGCTTGCAGCTGGGCTATGGGAACATTACAGGATCCTGATTTATAAAGGGCTTGCAGGCTGACCACAAGTTGCCTTTACTCCTTTGCTTTCTGTGGGCTCACCTGTGGGCTCACTGAGCTGTGTTGTTTGACAGAAACTGCTTCTGACACTGTTTATGTCTCTGTCTGGACCTGGGAGACCTGAGTGAGTGCCCACACAGCAGGGCTGGGGACGTGAATGCAGTGGGGGTGGGAGCTTGCAGCGCTGGAGACAAGAGACTGCACTCCAAAAAGCATGAGAAATAGCTTGAAAGAATGCCTTTAGAAGGGTCTAAAATACAGTGGTGCTGCCCAGCCAAGGGAATTTTACAGAAAACAAAAGCAAAAAAAAGGTAAAGTGTGAGCTTGGGCTCATTTTGCAAACTGGCCTGAAGTTAATCTGTGTCCTTCACATGCCAGTGAATCACTCTCAGGCACTGGGTGTCTAACCTGTAACATTCACTGGGTGTCCAGGGGCACTCAGCAGGGAAAATAAAGCTGCAGCAGGTGTCAGAGCTGACACCTTACCGTGGATTCCTTTTCCAAACAAACCAATGGCTGTTCTGGTCTCAGCCGTGCTGATTTCCTCCCATCACAAAATATCTAAGCAGCCAAATAGATTTTGTTATTTATGCTGGGGGCTTGCAGCTCTCCTTGAGAGTCCAAAGCAAGCTTAAAAATCCAATTTTTCTTCAGGATAGAAGCCTTCAGTTTGGAGCAAATTTTTTTTATGTGAGCTTGATGCTCTCAGGCTTGGTATCTACTTGGGATATCTGTGGGCTCTACACTGGGTGTGGTTTCCTTTAGCAGCTGCTGAAGCCTTTTAGGTGTTGATGCTTCTGTAGAATCTCTGTAGCCATCTCCAGGCTCCAAGGTCTCTGCTGGAAAGCTGGGATCTCTGCCTTGTTTAATCCACATTCCAGTAGGCTGTGGGACCTGGTGCCAGCCCTTGGGCAGTCCAGGAGGAAAGCAGGCATCCAGTCTCTGCAAAAAAATCAGCTGAGATTTGTGAGATCTAAGATGTTTTGTATGGTTTTCTTGGTGCAACAAGGGTTGGAAAGGCTTCTGATCATCTCTGCCTGGTTCTGCTTGTCACATCTCCACCCAAGGAACCCTGGGACCCAGTGCTGCATGGCAAATGCAGAGCAGAGACAGCTTTCTGCCTTGAAAAATTGGGACTTTCTGGTGTTGGGCTGGGTTTTCTGGGTTCCAAGTGGGTCCCCTGTGTGGTCTGTGTCCCTGCATTGCTCCTGTCATGTTTTATCTTTGCTCTGTGTCCTGTCCTGTCTGCATTGTGATTTTTCATGCTTCTGTTAGCAGCAGGAAGCAGGACACGGGTTATGTTCAGTATTTTCTCAGTGGAATCAGCAGCTTTCCTGGCTGCGCCCCAGTCTGGGTGTTGATGTTTCTCTTTGCTCCAGGCTAGAGGCAGCACCTGCAGAGCAGCCAGCTCTGAGCTGATACTTACTGGGCAGCCTGCTTAACAAATTATAGGTTGAGCAAATTAAAAGCAAATGGAAAAGGAATGATAACAAGCAGAAGGGGAGGTTGCTGGCACATCCTCAGAGTATTTAATTCTTGGCTGATTCCTGCTAATTTTCTCCATCTTTTACACTGACTTCCTTCTTTCACTTATCTGCAGAGGGACCTCTGGGTGCCTGCTGGGGCTGGATGCTCTGGTGCTGCTGTGGCAGGCACCTGGGTGGCCTCTGCCCCCTGCACAGTGGGGTGGAGGCTCAGAGCATCACCTCTCCCTTGTGCCCTCCCCACCACACCTGGCTGCTCACTGACTGCCACAGCCCCGTGGCTGGTCTGAAATGAGAGCTCTGAAATGCCTGGGCAGAGGCACGTGCCTGTTGCTGGGTCTGACTGGCAAAGCTATGAATAGGTCTTAATTGTGTTTTTGGCCATGTTTTCCTCAGAACTGAGTGCTGTTCATGTGTCTTTGTGTGTTTCCCTCTCTGTCCATCCCTGTTTCATGGTGAGGGTGTCCTGCTCTTTCCCTTCCTTGTCCTCCCTCCTGCTCTCACAAGCACTGGGGGTATGGGTGGAAGGGATCAAATAAAATACTTGTTTGACTTCTGCTCTGGCAGATGAAAAAGGCACATCAAAAACTGGATCAGCGTGTGGGGCAATTCTGTCTACCTTGGAGGGACCAGCAATCAATCCAAATGC
The DNA here is from genome assembly GCA_013389925.1 of Aegithalos caudatus. Classification (NCBI taxonomy): domain Eukaryota; kingdom Metazoa; phylum Chordata; class Aves; order Passeriformes; family Aegithalidae; genus Aegithalos; species Aegithalos caudatus. Next base: position 102,200 of record WEIU01017754.1, read on the forward strand.
TCTGGTACCTTACTGGAATAATGCTGAATCCCACAGAGATTCCTGCCACCCCAAAAGGGGCTTCTCTCCCCCTGTTTTTCTCCTCCTTCCTGGAGAGCAGAGAGAGCTTCCAGCCCACCCAAGAGTCTCTCTTCTGGAAATGAGCCTCAGTACTGAGAATATAAAACTTTGCAGCAAACCCATAAATTCCCATGTAATGTTCCCTATGAATTCTACTGGATTATATTGCAAGTTTTATTAATGCTTTCTAACAATCCCTCCACTCATGGTATAACAAGTCAGTCATACACTATCTGGGAAAAGATGTTGTGTTAATTAAAAAAAAAATAATAATTTATTTCTCCTGCAGTCAATCCTTTTGCTCCTCCCACCCCACACAGAAACTTCTGCCATTAAAGGGTATCAGAATCAGCTTTATGTTGTCTATAAAACCAGGTTATTGTCAGTTCAGTCCCCCTGCAGGTGCTCCTATCCCTCTGGACATTCAGATCACTGCAGACCTGGAGCAAGGGGCAGAGCAGCAGGGGTTATGGCTGGACAGGTGATCCAGGGAGATCCAGAGGCTCAGAATATAATTAGCCATGTGCTGCAGAAGGGGTGAGCAAGGTGCAGAGAGACTGTGTCATTCCAAAGGTGCTGTGTGGGATTCAGGGCAGAGGCAGGAAGAAAAGGTCACATCCCTCATCCCCAATGCCACAGCAGCCTTTTCTCAGTCCCTGTCTGCTGCAGGAATCCCTGTTCTGCTCTGTGGGTGGTGTGGTAACCAACAGGAGCTGGGTAAAATCTCCTGACCAGGAAAAACAACCAAAACTCTGTGGCATGAAGAACACAGGGAGGGCTCAAGTTTGCAAGTGCCTGTGGATCCCTGGGCTGCTCCAGAGCCCCTTGAGAGTTTTCCTGCTGGGAGCTGTGGTCATCAGGGGCCCTAGTCCTTGGCTCCCCATCAAGAGTGGGCTGAGGCTGCACAGGAGCAGATTTGGAGGAAGCACAGGGATGAGTTAGATGAGAAAAGCATCTCTGTGTGTGCTGCACTTGTACAGCCCCTGCATGGCCTGCTGGGTGATCCCTGGAGGGAGCAAACAAGGGAACTGAACCCAAAATGCCAGAAAACAGCACTCTGGCTGAGCCAAGGGCTGAACTGTTTCCTTAGCAGCGAGGATGTTGCTGTGTTATGGGGGATAAATAGTTACACCTGAAATAATGCTCATGGATTTCCAGGCATTGATCCAGCTTGGCTTGCAGGTCTCAGGCCTGGAAACTAGGCTTGAATGGTTATAAAAGGTATAAATTACTTTAAATTAATCATTGATTTAATCTGCCTCTCCAGAACCTGGGATCACCATGCTATTGAATCAGGAATAAGCTGCAGTTGCATAAATAAGTATTTGAAAAATGCACATAGTCAGTACTCTGGCTTTCTGCTCTTTCTATGAAGCACACATCATTTCCCACTGAGATGAGTAGGTGTTGTACAAGCCCCAGCAGTGAACAGAGGGAAGTGCCAGTGCACTTTCAATCCACCCAGCCCCAAACTGCACCCACTTGGACATGTTGGGGAGCCAGCAGAAGATTCCTCCTGGGTGAGTTAGGGATGGGGAGAGCATTTGCCTCTGATTTTATAAAATGGGGTTAAATGTGAAAAACACCCAGGTGAGCCAGTGATCCTTCTGTGCCCAGGGATGCCCTGAATGTCCTTGTGGGTGATAGGGTGGTAAAAGCCTGGAGACAGAGAAGATGTGGGGCCCTTGGGAAGGTGAAGCTTCTCAGGAGGTTGGAAGCCTTGGAGAAGAGGCTGGAGACCATCTGATGACCTTCTTCCCTGCCAGAGCAGTGCTGACTCCTCTTGTGGGCAGCCTGGGAGCTGGGGAAGCACAGTGGGAAGGCTGGAGACACACACAAGAAGTCTCCCCAATAATTCAATTGGAGTAAAGATGACAGCAAGGTGATGGCTAGGATAGAAAACTTGCTAAGGGAGCAGAAAGAAGCAATAAGAGAAATGCTTAATAATTTACAGACTTTTGTAAAGATGTGGCAAGTCACTGCAGCTAATGAGGTAGCAGTCATGAGCAGGCTCCTTTCAGCATTCCCTGAGGATGCTCCAGGCTTCTGGCTGGGTGCAAAGGGAAACATCAGCTGAAAGCTCTCCCCCAGGAACTTAATGAGGTGCCCCTTGTTAGCTGGATCTCCAGAGCTGCCTCTGTGTGTGCTCCCAGCCTGTGCCATGCACAGTGAAACTGATCCGTGGTGCTGCTGACACAGCTCAGCCCCTAATTGGAAAGGGATGGGAATGTGCAGAGCCAGGTCCAGAGAAGAGATGAGAGAAGCCTGCATGGAAACCAGCAGCAGTCATTAAGAAGGGGGTTTCTTCTGTGGAGAAAAACTCTGTGCTGGCTGGGCAGGGGCTGCAGGTCAGAACTGCAAATGAACACTAAGAAGAAGCTGAGATCCCCATCCCTGTCTCTGAGGAGGCAGGGAATGTTCAGTCCTCATCTTACCACAAAGCCAAAGGAATGCTTCAGAACCTCCTGTCCTCTTTTAGAGCAATGAATGATCAATTAAAGAGCACATGTAGAAGATGAAGGGGAACCTTATGTTCAGAGGAGACCATTTCACTCTTTATATATAAGCACAGAAACAGTCTTCCAGTGTCTTTCCATCAGCTGGGTTTATAAATTTTTCTTTCTCTTTCTTAATCATGTTTGCAGAATCTCAGGCTTTTCAGAAAATGGCTGGTGAGTTCATCCTGTGTCCAAACACGTTGCAGTATTTTTAGGGCAATCTCTCACTTGCTGGGCATGAGAAATGGTTGCAGTTCCACCCTGGCTTCATTAGCTCCTGCAGATTTTCCCCAGAAGTTTGCTCCAGAACCTCCCTCAGTCAAATCAGCGCCAGCCAGGCTTTCTCTCCCAGACCCAGTTTCTTACCCTCAGCCTGAGCTACTGGGGTTGTTTTTATTGCACAGTTTGATCTTCAAGATGTTGGATACATGGACTACTTTTTTCCAATTTGCTTTAAATGGTGGTGAATAATCCTAGGCACCACTTCTACTGCCCAAGGGATAGATAAACAGTGACTCCTCACACAGACAGGTCAAGTGTCCTTACTCTCTTTTTACAAATTATTTAGTGTGAAAAAGTGTGAAACCCTTTATCTTGTGCAGACCTTTGAGAGTGCTCAGCTGGTGGCTGCCAGTCCCTTTGGCAGTGGGATGGGGTGGGATGTTCACAGCTTCCTTGAAGTTGTTATGTGTCTCTGGATGATGCACAAACTCTGGGAAACCTCTGCACCTCAGGAGGAAATCCTGTGCCAAATGTGTGTATCACCATTCCCCTGTGCTCTTTGAGACAGAAATCCCTTACATCCATGTTTTATGGACTTGGCACATAAACACACATCTGGTCCCTGAGCTTGGTGGAAGGGCTGAAATGTTTTACAAAAAGCAGAATAAAAGGTGATGAGGGAAGGGCAGTGTGGCTGTGACCACAGCTGTGCTGCTGGAAAAGTGCTCCTGGTGAACCAACACCTGCTTTCAGTAGCACTTTATGATTCCTTGGCTCTACACCTCTTGCTAAAGTGTACGTCAGATTTAATCAGAATTTCACGTTATCCTGGAAGTGATGATAGCTGAGCACCCTGGGTTTAATTCTCACTGGTTTGAATCAGTCTGCTGGGTGAGGAGTTAGCAAGGTCTCACTGATGGCAGCTTTTCCCTGCCTGTGCTGTCTGCATGTGGGATGGGAGAGGGAAAATAGTGCAATTTCAGTGATTTACAAAATTAAATAGTACTAAACAGTGTCTCCAGAAAGGTCTCTGTCTGTCTCCTGTCCTGCCCCATCAGTTATTCAGGTGAGCAGCACTTCAATGTATCTGCTGGCAGAGTTACAGGCTGGTGGTGCTCACCCAGATCCCTCTGCTCCAAACCCACTGACACAACCCTCCTGATGTGTCTCTGGAATGGTGTCACAGGAGAGAGGAACATTTCCTAACTCACTGCTTTATGGACCCATCACTCTGTGAGTGGTGTGGTGGAACAGGAACCTCTGCTGTGTGCCTGTAGTTTATAAAAGAGGTGAATTCTCTTTCCAGAAGCCAGAACTTATTTGACTTGGGGTACCTCGCCTCTCCCTTCAGCTGCTGTAGATAAAACTCTGCCAGAGTTATGGGATCACAGTTCTGCTTTCTGATGAGGATCTGATACCAAAGCCTGCTGAGTTAATCATGTATGAGCTGCCATAGTTTTCACAGCACATAATTATTATGGGATTTTCTTTTCTTCTCTGGATCCTGCTCTTGATGCCATTAGCAGCACATCTACCACATGCAGCAGATCTCAAACCTGTGGGAAGCAGTTGCTGTCTGCAGACTATGGGGTCTTGAGGGGCCTGGGCTTCTCTGTGTCAGCTGCAGACAAAAACAGGACTTCTGGTCTGTGGCATCTGAGACCTGAATCCCTCCTGGCAGCAGGTACTTGTGGGGAGAGGAGAAGCTGCTCACAGTGTCCACTGATGATGCTGGGAGGGAGGTGTAGGAACTGAGAGGCAGAAAGATTAAATGTATTAGGAGAGAGGCTTTGTGGCAGAGCTGAGTTGGAGTCAAGTGCTTTAAACAGATGCTTGCCCAGGCTCAGTGTAAAATAAAACTTGAACAGGCACCATGGTGCTAGGCAGGGTTTGACGTGATGACCTTACAACCACTTCACTGAAGGATGTGATTAATGACCTGTGCTTTGTCATGGTATAACCTGATACCCCACATTGAGGTGGCAGACAGCTGCTCTCTGCCAGAGGGTAAATATTCACAGGACAGCATCCTACAGACCTTGTTCACAGCCTGCAACCACTTCCATGAAGTTATGTGGGATCTGAATAAGCCCCAGAAGGATCAAAACAGTCTGGTTTTTTAGGTACCCTGCAGTTGAGGGGATAAGATTCTCACTGAAGAGCTTTTCAGACCTTCACATAAGGCCTTCTAATTCTTTAATTTTCACTTAGTTCTTGCCTATATTGCTGTGTTGAAGAGTTAAGGACTCACCTTGAGAAGTGTCCTGCTGTGATACTGCAGATCACAGGGGGCTCAAGAGTTTTTGCAAGCCACAAAAACTTATAAGAGATCACACCTGCATCCAGCTGTTAGATATTTTGAAGGGACATGGACTCTAGCACCCTGACATTGCTTTTCTGCCTGTATTTCCAGGTCCTAATCATCCTTGTAGGCTGTGGGTTGCCTTGTAAAGCCCCAGCCCTTGGGTGAAGACTGCTGGATGAGAAACAAAAATGTCAGAGCCCTAAGCAGTGACAGACTGATCAAGGACATGTCTCCTCTTCAGACAGAAACACCATCTGTTCATGATGCTGAATCTGACATCCCTCAAAGCAAGATTTTCCAGGAATCCAAACTGGTGAGAGTAATGTGATTTGTGCTGCTGGTAATTAGTATCTCCTGTGGTCTGGCACACTACAAGTTCACCATCAGGTGGATATAACAGGCACAAATTCGGGTTCTTTTTGTTGGCTCACAAAGCAGCTGCAGATCTGTTCCAAAGGGGGTTTGTTCTCCAGGTCCTGGGACAGGTTGAATGGAGAAAGTGATAATTCCTCATTTTACTCATAGTATCTTAGCCTGCTTCCACTGGGAAATCCATTCTGTTGGTGTAAATGACCACGTGGTTGCTTTCCCCCCCAGGGATGAGAGAAATGAACATATTTGCATCTGAGTCCCCTGAGAGCAGGTTTGTATTCAGGCTCTGATGTTGTCCATGGCTCAGCTGGGCAGCAGGGCCTTGCTCAAAGGGCTACTGGAGTGCCTGGATGGACAGGAAAACTCTGTGGGCAGCACAATGGATCCCTGGGTGGATTTTGTTCCCAAGTGGATGACGGACTCATTGTGGTCCATCATCCACAGTCAGGAATGGCACAGCTGCTGGCCTTTCCCTGTGTGTAGGGCCCAGCCCCAAGAATTGCTTTCTCTCACATTCCATCATTTCTGTTTTTCTTCATCATCAAAATTCCAGTGCTGGTTTGTGGTGCCACCTGAACCCTATCCTCAGGAGCATCTTCAAATTCTCCTAAGGCATATCTCAATAGCAGAGCATAAATCCCCTTGGAAGAACAGTTCCTCCTCATGTTTGGGGCCTGGCTCTGTTCCCATGTACATCAGTGGTTCTTGTGGTGATACTCAAATGCAGATCAGATGTATTGTTGTATTCTTCCTGGAGAAGCAGGGGAAAATAAGGAAAACTATTATAATATGTAATATGTAACATCCAAAGTATGATCTCTAAGATGTGAAGCCCACTCTGATTTCAGTGCATGAGGAACAAACAGTCCTTCAACTAAAGAAGAGGTAACACTGAAGTGTCTGATGAACAGCATTTGAAATTATGAAGTAGAGCTGCTGATGGGCACAGTGTGTGGGTTTGTCTCTTCCAGATCAGCTGCACTTTGGTGTGATCTGGCTGGCAGAGAGAACCATGATGTGACAGAGGAGGATGAACTGGGTGAATAAAACCACATAACTTCAGGCTTTCTCTTCCAGTGATGCTGTTTGCTAATTAGAATGTCAGTGCGAACCTTTGAAAGCTAAACAGAATAGACCCAATCCTCCCTTCAAGGTAATTAAAAATATTTGCCCTGGCTGATAACTGACCTACTGATTTGCTCCAGTTTGAGAAAGCTTTATAAAAAATTACTGAGCTGTTTGTGTAAGAGGACAGCCACTTGCACAGATGTTTCCTGTCCACTAACCTTTCAGTGTTGTAAGAAGATGTCATGGGAAGGAGAAACTTTTTTTGAATTCTGGAAGCCTGGAAGTTAATTTGTTTGTTTGTTTGTTTGTTTGTTTGTTTGTTTGTTTGTGTGATGGGAAAAAAAACATCTCCAGGTTATTAAAGAACCCATAACAAAACACAGAAGTGTTCTGGTAGACCAACAGATCAGGAGGTAGAAGCAAAGCTTTAGTGATGCTGAATGTCAAGCTGGTGGTGCCTATTATTGTGCCTCAACAGATAGATTAGGAGGACTGTGGCAAACTTAGAGCAAGCTCTCTTCCCCAGGTCATTCCCAGGGATAATACCATGTGCCTGGAGCTGCAGCTGGTCTGTTGTGTTTGACAGGTCCAGCTGTGTCTGTGTTCTGGTTCTGAGCACATTAATGCTGATGTTGTCCACAGCAGAGTCCTGTGATTTTAATTACACGATGTACAAGGAGGTGTGTCCATGGGTTTAAATCTTCTGCATAGTAATTTCACAGCTGCCTCTAGGAATGACAAATACTAATTTTTTTTTGCCTCCTTTTGATGCTGTGGACAAATAAACATTGCAGAAATTGGCCTTTGCCTCTTCTGAATTTCCAGAGGCTGCAGAGAGCACAGAACCATGAGCCAGTGAGGATCCTGACACAGTGCGAACTTTCACACAGACATGATGGCATTTAGAGTTGGTCTGGAGCAACAGCAGGTTCAGCCTGCCATTTCCCTCCCTTAAGAGGCAATTAAACTGTAAACTCACACAGAGTGCCAGATCTGGAGACCTCATGGAAATCTGCAGGGGGAGGTTTCTGCAGTGACCTTTGTCTAATGATCTCGTTGAGGGACATAAACTCTGCGACACTGAGGCTGTGATGGGCATGGATCAGCAGGCAGCAGCATGGGCTGTGCAGTTTGCTCCTGGTGTGCTGAGGGATCAGGCTGCTGGCCTGCTGCTGTTCTCATGAACTGCTTGTGTGCTTCCCCTCAAATATCAGCCCCAACCAAAATCCTTTGAAACCTCTGTGGGACATTCTCATCCTTCCCACCTTTTTTCAGTCCCTCTCACATGGAGGAAAACTCCTCAGAAGCAGTGTGATGCCTAAGGGCTTCATACTGTGGCACTCACCATGCTGACCTGCTTCAGGGCAGGACGTGGTGGCACTAAAGCCCAGCCTTGGTGGGTGCAAGAGTGCCTGAGACAGATTTCTTAGGGCTGAAAACAGAGTCAGGAACTGACAGTGGGAAAAGACAAGCAGGCAATGTTTCCTCACATTCAGAAATTTCTGACTTCAGCTAATTTCTGAATTCAGCAGAAGCTGGGAACAAACTGTTTCTCCCAGGGGAATATTATTTCTACTCAGCACAGGGCTGGGATCTTTCCTCTAAAGAAGGCAGGGCTTCCCAGTTCCTGGCAAGTTTGAAGCTAGAAACCATCAGTCTGGCAGAAACCCCTTGGCAAATCATGAATGCTCATGAGCTATCAAAGCTCTGCAAGGAAATGAATCTGCTCTGATTTATACCAGTGGGAAATCTAGCCTTTAATTTTAGTTCTTGAATTAGCAGTTGTTTTAATCACATGAATGCAGTCTGCCAGTTGTCAGGGCCACATATGCGAAGCGCAGAATTGCTGCTTCAGTGGAGCCCAAAATATGGAACATTTCAGTAAAGCCTTTTTGGGGGGTTTATGGACCATTAAGAAGAAAGTGTGATGGAGAGTCATGCAACATCCAAAGGGAAGCAGGAGCAGCCTTCTTCATCACTGCTTTGTGCAATTAGGGAACAACTGACAGGTCATTCAGGATTAATTGGCCCCCTTGGAGCCTGAGCTTTATGAATGCTATTACACAATGTGAGAGCAGTGGGCTCGAATCAATGACCCTGACAGTCTCTTCCCCTCTGACTGCCAGTGTTCCCACATAAACATGGCTTATTGGGCTGTTCCTGCTGCACTCTGTGGTGTTACACCAGGATTCAGTTCAGCCACTCTGGTTTTCTACCCAGCAACAGTCAGCAAACACTGAACACAAGTTCTGACACATGTGGAACTGTCTCTCTCTGAAGGCAGATTTTCTCCACAAAATCATTGTACACATTGTACACATTGTACACGTCTCATCTCAACACCTTCTGGTAGGGTCGAGCACAATGAACCATTTTGAACTTCATGTTACAGGTCCAGGGAATCCCTAGAGGAGACACTGCATCTCTGGAAAGGTCTGAAATGAGATTTCCCAGTTATTTCTTTCTGTAAGCCCAGGCAGTCAACAGATCTGATCGGTGCTGCTTTTCTGATACCCTCCTGCCCTCTTGTCAAGCCATGCAGTGTGCTGTTGGCATTACTCAAGCTAAGGAGAAAACAGAGCTGTCTTCCTGAGCACAGACTGAATTCCTTTCTGCGAAGTTTGTTTTTTGCCTGAATTTCTAGGATGACCTGTAAAGTGAAATGCAATATGGTGCAGCAGAGGATGCTGTATTAAGAATCCTCAGTCTGAAGTGGTGCCTGGAGAACAGAGAGAAGTGTTTGTTCCTCCTCGGTGATTTCTCTTTTTGACCTTTGTTTTTCACTGCATCTGTTACCTTTCTCTCCCCTCTCTCTCTCTCTCATGAAAGCAACAATCTGAAAGAGAGGGGAGCATGATTGATGTTCTGTGAGCTCCAGCCTGGTTCATAGACGATTCTTCACCAATAAATTGGAGAAGAGCCTGTGCTCAGCTGTCACTGGCAGCAGCCAGGCTGGTTACAGCAGTGTGGGCATGGAGAGCAGACGAGGACAGCCGAGTGTCAGCACATCTTAAGCCCTGGAAGAATTATCTACACTCCTTCCAGTGCACAGCTCGCAGTTTGCCATGTTCCCTGTGCTCACCAGCTCTGCAGACAGACAGAGATTGGCCTCTCAATATGGGAGTTAAGATTTGGCTGTGCTTGCAACAGGGTCTAGCATGAGGCGTGGTTTTAGACCAACTACCTCGAAGTGTACCAGTGTTTCGTTTGAAACATTAGTTTTACATCTGGGGACGGGTTTTTTAATGATTATTATTATTCTTTAGCACCTCCCCACACTTTAGCACCTCTGCCTCATCACCTCTCACTGCCGGCCGCCCAGCAAGGACTCCCAGCACGCATCCCTCCAGCATCCCCCCACCATCCAAAGGCACCGCACACCGCTCGTATTTTTTTGTTTTGTTGTTTTATTCGTTACGTGCGTTTCAAACCTTTGAGAGATCCGTGCCTCGCTGCAGCATCGGCGAGCCTGCGTCCTGTTCCTTGGCATTTGGCGGTGTCTCCCTCTCTCCCCCGCGGCTCCGTTCTCCGCCCCGGGGCCGGCGGAGCGCGGCTGGGACTGACCCTCGGCGGAGATGCGCTCCCGGGATTTTTCCCTCCCCGGGGGGAAAAAGGGGCTGTTCTGCTCCGGGCACCTCTGTCAGCTGAAGGGGGCGGGAGCTGCAGCCTTGAAGTAGAAAAGGAAGAAGGAAAAGCAGCGGGGAGAGAGTGAGCGGTGCCGGACAGCGGTGGGCGGTGGGCTGAGCCTCCCGGGCACCGCGGGCTCGGCGGGAGGAGGAGGAGGAGGCAGGAGAGGATGCGGCGGGGCAGGGATGCTGCGGCTGAACACACATCTGCCTGAGGAGAGCAACACCGTCCTCCGAGGGGAAGGAAGAAAGTGGGGGGAAAGCGGCGGAGCTCGCACAGAGCCCTGCCGGGGACTGCCCGCCTGACACCCCAGCAAAGTTTCCTGAGCTCGGTGACAAGAGGCGAAGAGCGATGTGAGATCCTTCTCCCCGCAGCTTCCAGCCGCGGTTCTGCTGGGACCAGCCGTGGCTTTGTCATCCCCGACTGAAGGGTGAAGGTGAGAGCCGGGGCAGCCGCTCTCTCCATCGCCTTCCCTGGCTCTACGCTCCAGCCCAGGTAAGTATCCTCCCCTTCCAGACGCCGAGGCTCTCTTTGGCCCTGCCAGAGAGTTTCCCAGCAGTTTGCCCAGGAAAAGAAAAAAAGTCTCGTGCTTCTCCTGGTAGCTGAATGTTGTGTGCCTGTCTGTTTATGAGCCTGCCTGTGTGTGGGGTGGTTGTAGCTGTCTGACTGCAATTTCGGTTTGCTGATCACTGTCATTATTTTTCTGTGCCATCACACCTCTGGAAAGGAGACTCATCTATGGTCTGTCAAGTATTTTCATTGTGCTGCTGCACTGAGACGGTGTGGAAGGATGACAGCTCAATTTCTCTCCACTACAACTAAGAGGGAAGCGTGCTTAGCTGTACATGCTGCTGGTGCTGCTGCTATGGCTTTAAAGCATGCTCCCAAAATGCTGGCTGAATATGTCAGCATGCCCTTCGAGCTCTAGGAACTCTCAGAGATATGGGTAAAAGTCTGTCTTTGTCCCCCTGAGAGTACAGGGAGGGGTGGCTATTTCCCTGGAAGGAATCATTATAGCCCCTGGATTTCCATCATGCCAGCTTGAATGTGCAGCTTTTATTTTTGCATAGCAGTGCTTGCAGTAGTGTATTTCAAGCTGAAATATTGTTTGGAGAAGGAAGCTACACTCTAACTGATGAGAAAAGAACCTGTTTCAAACAAAAAGCCCAAAGAGAACTTTTCCCACTCCTGATGGAACAGAAGTTGGTCATTTTGAACAGAATCATTTGTTGAAAATTTGGTAATTTTTTAAGCCATTGATTTCACTGTAGTGAAAGGTAAAAGCTGCCAGATATCCTCAGGCAGGTCAGCAATAGGAGCTGACCCACATGAGCCCATCCTTGTGGCTAAGAAGGGGATGGAGAAACATCAGCCAGTGCTTTAGGAGATGACAGAAGAGCAAAGATGTTTCTGTTGTACAAGATAATCAGATTAAACGTGGACTTTATGTTTTCATGAGGCCTTGTTAAGTAGAGGATGGAGTAAGGCATGCTGTGGCTTTGGTTTGTTTTTTTGCTTTACCTCCACTGCTCTGTTGACTTTCTCATCCCTATGTCATCTGGTTGTCTAACAGGAATCCCTTGTGTACAATCCCTGATGTTTCATATGGAGATCAAGACAAAAGCAACCACTGATCTACTTTCTAAGTGTTCCCAGTCCAAACATTTCTGTGTGCTGCCAGTTACCCTGTGGTGTGTGTACAGATCACGTTCTAGCCCTGCAATCATGCCTGACTTCCAAGATCTTCTGCCCCCAAGCTGAAGTGAGAGGTTCCAGGCAGGAATCTACAGTGATTCCATTGCTTTCTGCTGGGAAAGGCCATTACCTCATGCAGGTGTTGCAAGAAAAGACAAGGGGAAAGAATTTTTGCCTTGGACGTAGCATGGCCAGAACATTTCTGGTGCAGCTGTAGAAAGGGTGTGACAAGCTTGAGCCTCTGTGCTCAGGGATCCACAATGATGAACAGATATTGCCAGACAGAGAAAACGAGCTGTGAGGGACCATGCTGGGTGATATCACTGCAGCCCTGAAAGCAGCCAGAAACCAGCAGGGTCTCTTTGGAGTGGCTACAGGTGCCCACTGACAGGTGGGATGGGCAACAGGTTGAAGTTCCTCTGGAAAATCTCAGTGGCAGCCAGACCTCTGGTGATGCCTTGCCTAAGGGTTGAGTGTCCTTGCAATGTTGAGTGTCCTGTTGGAGCCCAGCTGCCTGGCTCTTCCAGGAGGGAAAATTCCTTCAGACTGGAAGCAGGCAAGCGCTGAGAAGCCAGGAGGAAGAAAGATAAGGGATCTGTGATGATTTTTAACCATGAGAAAGCACAGGGTTCCCTGGTGGGCACTTTGCAGTGGGAGAATGTGGTCAAACCAAGGGGAAGAGCCACACTGGGGTGTCTGCAGCCTCTGTGTGCTAAAGGTTTGGACTGGCATCTGCAGCAGCTGGCCTGTAGACTGTGGGGCACGCGTGTCTTTAACCAGAAGCTATCTTGCTGCTGGCCCAGGGCTGGTGAAGGAGGCAGAATCAGGGCTCCAGCTCCCATCAGCATGCCAGGGTTCCCAGGCAGAACAAAAGGACACTGCTAGGGAAACATGCATATGTGTTAGCCTGGCTAGTGCAGAAAATACCCTTTCTCTCTCACATGCTCTCAGTATCCTGAAAAATCTTTGCCTGCTGAGAGACCCCTCCCCAGTGAGTTTCTTTTAATTGAGGAAGGATTTAATCCTTTGGTGCACCTGTCCCTGTCGGCTCCAGCTGATGTCTCACTGAATAGGAACTCTGCTGCAAGTTGGCTGCTGCACACATTCAGGTCTAAACAAAAGCCCAAGCCAAGGAAATGAGATATGACACCCGATAGAGCAGCAGAGAGCTTTGCCTCAGCTGGAGGTGCCAGAAAATTTTATAACCTAGCAAACATGTTGAAAATGCCTGGCTGATCCCACTGGCGTGTTTCAGTGTGATGGGTGATGGCTTATTATTTGTTGGTTTGTTTGTTTGTTTTCTTTTAATTTAGTGGCTAGTATAATTGATAATTTAGTTGATAGCAGAACAGACATTCTTGGCTCTTGCTATAGAAACTGAGTGGTATCATTTTTTTTGCTGACAACACTTTTGAAACGGATTTGACAGGAGAGGAGGGAAGAAGCTAGGGAGCTAGGCAAGGGAGGAAGGAAGAGCAGACTGCTATTGCTTGCAGTCAGGCTGGGAAGAGAAATGCTCTCCTGCCTGTAAAATCAAAGACATCACCAGCAAACTGCTGACAAATTGGCTTCTGGCAATTTGACTTCCCAGCAAGTATGGCAAACACAAAGCCAGCTCTCATCACATCCAATAATCTCCTCCACGGAGAAGCTGCTACTGTCAGTCAGGGCTAAGTGTTATTGCCTTGGGTCCCACACAGGCTCTTTTTCAACTTCAGCATCTCAGTTTCCAGGAGCCTCCATCCTGGAGCTGATACAGCTCATGCTCAAACCTTGTAGAAGTTTGGGTTTGTGGCTGCTGAGGCAAACCAGATTCCCAGTCCCCTTCTGTGGGGCTTCCTGTGATCACACCAAAGATGATGAGATGGATGTTGGAAAGCATGGTCTAGCTGACAAAACATCCCCATTTGCTCCATTTTATATAACTTGTGTGACTGACAGGATGTCATTCAGTGTCTGGATGGCATTGGTGTCACCGAGCATCCAAGTGTTACCTGCTCCAGTGATCTCCAGGGCTGTCTCTGGAGTCAGCTCTCAGTATAGACATCTTTTGGGGATGTTCTGGGTCATCTTCTGGGACCTTTTATTCCCCACTGGCTGGAAAGACAACCTGGATGACTTGTTTCAATTACTGGAAAACTGAGGCACGGAGCAAATGGTCCCCCTTTCCCTCACAGTCATGGATCATTACTCATTCAAACATGTCACCCTCGTGTCGCAGTGAGGGATGCTCAGGGCAGAACTGGATTCTGTTGATTTGGGCAGGTGTTGTGTGGGTGGTGACAAGCACTGTGAGTCCAGCTATGGCACAGGTTCTGGCCATCACAGCTCGGATTCACTGGGACATCATCCACATGGATAGCAAAGGACATTGAGCACACTGGGCTCAGTGCTCCAGCCCAAGGGTGACCACGTGTGACCACCACAGTCAGGGAGTGTTCAGCCTTGAAAGCAGGCTTTAATTTGTGCTTAGTTGCTGGACCAGAAAACCCAGAGAAGGTGCTGGTCACCAGGAGTGATGGAGGAAAGGTGCTTTGGTTCATTGCTCTAACAGCTGCTCTTTCATTCCTCTCCAGGATTTCAAGGCAACAGGAGACTGGAAACAGCCTTCCCAACACAGCATTCCCCCTGTGAGGACTGAGGTGACCTCCAAGACTCTTCCCAGCATGTTCAGTGAAAAGAGCAGCACCTCCTTGTCCCAAAAACCCACCCAGAAAAAGACCCGGCCCCAGGGCCTGCCCTCCCCGGCTCTCTGCTGCGCCTGTGGACTCTGCATCATGCTGGCAGGGATCAACATCACCTTGGTGGGAGCCTTTGCCTTTGGGACCTTCCTCCCTGTGAACAACCCTCCCATCATCATCGGGCCCATTCTGCTGGTGGTGGCCTTCACCTTCTTCGGTGCCTGCTGCATCTGCAGCCGCAGGCCCCCGGCCCACGGGGCCCGCAAATCCAAGCCGGGTTCAAACATTGGGCTCATCAAACCTGGCAACACAGCCTTTGAGATTGAAACCAGCGAGCACACGGTGCAGGACACCACTGCTGTCCAGTTGAGCCCCACCAATTCCCCCATCTCCTCCAAAAAGTCCACACCCGTTCACGAGAACGCCAAGGCCTGCAAACTCTTCACCATGGAAGGCAACGGGCCTGTGGCCAAATACACCCCAGGAGGAGAGGCCATACAGCTCAACCTGCCCAGGGACATGGCCACGTCCTAAACCTGGGCAAAGCTTTGGTCAGCAGCCAGCCAAACGCTGCAGTGGGTGGGCTGGAAACGTGCCATCAGTCAGAGGTGTGGGGAAGGTGCTTGGGAAAAGCCAGCAGACAGTCAGGTCTCTCTGAACCACTTTAAGGGAGATGGATGCTACAGCAGACAAAGGATAATCTGGATTTTTGCTGAAACATGCCCATTATACAGTTTTAAGCAGAAAACTGATAATGATGCTGCTGTGAAAAGATGATCTCGGTTCCTGGAAATACGCTGCCATTTTTGGGGAGCAGATAGGAAGAGGGGGATGAATTAATTTGCCTAATATAATGTGGAAATGTGACAGTTGGAAGGAGAGGCTACATGGGGCTGACAAATGACAGCTCTTTCTACTCAGAAGTGAAGCAATTCTTGGACATAAAAGAAGCACGAATGCAGTAAATTACAGCTTGCTGCCACTCAGTCACAAGAAGATTTCAGCATTTTTAGTGCCAGACTTTTTGGCAGCAGGGACAAAGCCATGTCTTTGCTACTGAAAAAGCAGTGTGAAACCTTCTCCCCTCTGTTGAAAATTCTTGCCCTATCTTGCCCTCATTTGGGTGATTTTACTGCCCATTCTAAGAGAAGGAACCACAAGGAACACAATTAGCCCTGGTATTTCCTCATGTTCATGAGTTTGAGCTGCAGCTGTGCTATTCCTCACAGCATACTTCTTGGAAGATCAGTCAGGCTGAATCCTTGGGCATAAGCTCCTGGAGTAACCAGAGACTAACAGGAGCCCACAAATTAAAATTTTTTGGGGCCATGATTATGTATCAAGTACTAGGCAATGTTCTTCCCATATTTTTGTGGAAGGCTGGCCTGGGAAGCATGTCAGGGCAGGGGGTAAGTAACTGTATGGGCTTCAGAAGAGCTGTGCTGGAAGAAGGTGACTGCATCACTGATCTCACCCGTATCACCTGTGAGATCCATTGCCCAGGAGTGGATCCTTGCTGCAGGAAGTGGGCTGCTCAGTGTGCTGAGCAGTGGGATGAGTTTGCAGAAGTGAATTTATCAAGAGCTGTCCCAAGCAAAGATGCCCCCTCTGCCTCAGAAAGACCCTAATCTGATGGAATAACACTGCCAAGGATTTGTGTTCTTCTCTGGAAGACTCTGGCTGGGAGCACAGTGCTGATGGGCTTTGCTCTGGCTCCTGTTCACATGTGGCATCTGGCAGCAGTGTGGGGAGGGACAGCACTGCTGGCAGGAGCTGTGTGGGGAGGCAGCAGCAAGAGTGGATTTTGAGTAGGAATGGCTGCACAGGTCCTCTGTTTGCGGTAACTCTATATTTGAAATGAGGTTTTAGGGACTTTGAATGACAAGGAACTCATCTGGACCATACCACATCACTACAATGGCCCAGCTAGCCCAGAATCCAGTTTCTGACAAGGCTGGAGAGGAATATAAAGACAGGGGAAAACCAGGATGTTGCTTGCCCAAAGTGCTTTCCTAGCTTCCAATGTGCTATTGCTTAGGAGCTTCCTGAGCTGGAAGTGGTGCCTGTATGTAGTAGCCCTGAATGGATTTCTCCTTCATTAAATAGTCCATCTGAGCCTTGGCTGTCTGTCAGTTCTCATAATTTGTGATCCTGCAGCAGGGAGCTGCACAGTTTGGCTTATTTTCATCTTGTGTCCTATTACTTCCCTTTGGTGGCCCAAATTTCCCAGGTTAGAAGGGTCAGCAAAGAGTCCATGCCCTCACCAGCACTCTGGTTTTCTGAGCTGTGTTTTCCACGTCTTGTTCCCTCCAGTCATCTCCTTCTTTCAGTACTTTATGTCTCCAGTAACAGAGGGAGGTAACACTTTCCATTTAGCCCAGCATCAGCTGCTTGCTTGGCAGAGGGCAACACAGCCCTGAGGCTTTAGCCATCAGAAATCCACATAGAGAGAGGTGGGAGGGCTGAGGGGAAGTACTGGAGGAGACAGAGAGATTGTGGCATGCCCAAGGCAGGCCACCAGGCACCTCTGTGTGGTCAGGCTGTGGAGCCACATGGATGCTGTGCCATGGACCGTGTGGGAGCTGGAGAGAAAAGCCATGGTGCTGCTCAGGCCATGCAGGAGGTGTCCTGGTTGCTCTGGGAGCCAACAGGCAGCTGATGGTCCCTGCATGAGCCCAGGTAGGATGAGGCTGAATTGAAATAATTCCTTGACAGAAGATTAACCAAAAAGTCAAAATGTGAGTCCCTGAGTCCTCCAGCTGTGTGCTGTCTTCAACAGCTCCTTCTCCAGCAAGGAATTACATCTTGATTTGAGCAGGGCTGGTCCATAGTGGTTAGGAGGAGAAGAGGCAGGTCTGGGAGAAGGGTGTTTGTGTAGGGCTGGGTAGATGAGGGTTCCTTGTCTTTGGCACAGCCTCCAGGTCTTGGGCAGTCACTGACATGCTGTGAGAGGGCAAACACCTTCTCCCAGCTCCATGGAAAGCTGCTTTAAGGATGAGCATTGCCAAGGAGCAGGGTTGGTGTTGGCACACCCGAGAGATTGCTCCAAGGTGGAGGGGTCTGCGCAGCCTGATCCCTGTGGGATTTCTTTGGAGCTCACTTTCTTAGGGAGCTCTGCCCCCAGCACTGCCTGCCCTTTGGAATGCAGAAACTGCTGTGCTGAGGAAAAGGCTCCTACAATTTTTGCCTGCCCATAAGTGCTGTAGCAATTAAGCAGAACAGCTTGCTGATGTAGGTTTGATTCCCAGCTTGCTGGCCTCACTAGCATACAACAGCTTGGAAGTCTTTTAGAGGCATTTCCCATGTGAATATGGTTGGTTCCTGCAAGACTTTTCTTTGAGCACTTGGAGCCAAAAAATTAGCAAAATCAAGTGATAACCATGGAGTTCCTTTCTTTGTTCACTGAAGTCTTGAAAGCCAAGTCTGGAGAGCATCCTGGAGTCACTCCTTATCACAGCTGCCCTGTGAAATGCTACCAGAGATGGATAATACAACGTCTGACCAAGAGATGCCAACCAGCAGAGGTGGTATCTGGGCAGGCAGAGGGGTAGGACCAGGGAGATGCTGATCCTCTGGTGTGGAGGGTGTGCCCACCAAGCTGTGACCCCAGCTGCCTGCCCAGCAAGGTGGCCATGAGAACATCTGCTGCCTTCCTGCTCTTGCCTTTCTCAGTCTTTTGTAATTTCTATGTCTGTCTGTCTGTTCACCCCCTCGATCAGCTGTGCCTGATGTTGTGAATCTTGTGCCTCCTTGTGCAGTGGGAAATAAGGAGTTCCTGTTTCTCCAAGTCAGCATTTCTGGTGTGAGTCTTTTTTAAAAAAAATTGCTATTTCCGTGTGTGCAACGTGGAATTTGGAAAAGACAGACACATTAAAATAATTGCACTCAGAAAGCATTTGGCCTGCCTGCTTTTTCCTTCTAACAACTACTTGCTCCTTTATCCCAAGACTGTGTTCCCCAATCCTCTCTGTGTCCATTTTGCCCTGTGCACCTCACTCTCCTGTTTGTTTTCCCAGAAAGTGTGAGCAGCTGCAAGGAAAAATGTCCCTAAGAGCTCACATTGCCTCTCAAATGCCACTTTTCCTTGAAGTCCTGCTTGCCTAAACACTAGTCCCACTGCAGACTCCCACTATGACTGCCTTGACTAACATGGGAATAACTAAATCCAGCCTTTTTTGCCTGTGTGTGTTTGTGTTTAACCCCCAGCTGGGTTAGATGAACTATGATCTATATTTCATCTAACCCCAGGCCAGGTGTGAATTGTGGCCTCTGGGTTCTCAGGGACACAGGGGGAGCAGGGCTGTGGGCTGGGGTGGGTGAGGACTGTGGGATGTTCTTATCCAGTGTCTCTGGTGATGGAGGACAGGACTGGATTATTTCAGCTGATCCTCCCCAGTCCTGGGTAGAAATGATATTTAATTTATGGTGCAGGGGAGGGCTGGGAGCTGTATCTGTGTGTGCCTGTCTGTGTCTGGGATTGGTGCTGTCACCTTTCCCTGCTCGTTCTGGGCTTAGCCCAACACGATCTCTTGGAGATGAGTCAAGGAGGGATAGCACAGCCAGAATAAAGAGGATTTCAGAGCCTTGCAAATTCACCTCGTCAAAGGGCTTCTCTCCAATGTGCAGCCAAGTGATTTGAGATGAGAGGAAATCTCCCCATTCCAGGCAGCCTGGATGGTTAAAGACCTGAGAAATGAGCTGGCTAAGAAGGCTCCACTGACAATGTGTGTAAAATGAAAACCTTTTCCCTTCAGAAAGGATTTTTTTGGTCATTAGGAAAAACTCCCCGGAAAGGTTTTTCTTTTTTAAAAGTGGGACCAGAGAGAAAAGCAGTGGGGAGGGTTTGCTGAGCATCCACTGCCCCCCTCCTGGGCTTGCAGCCTGTAGCATTCCTGCCACAGCAGCAGCTCTGCCCTAATCTGAGCTTCTCTTTCCATCTGGAAGAATAAACCAGAAACATTATATGAAATGTAATTAGCTTTTTCTAATTTCCAGCCCAAATTTATCCATTGTTGGTTTATTTCCTTTTATCCTTGTACCAACAATGGCTTTTAACCAGGATACCTTTTAACCTCCTGGAAATTTTTATCCCTGAAACATTTTAGGTTTGCTGCAGATCCCCTAGAGCTTCTCTTTCCTTCAGCTGAGCTGGCTGACTCCTTCCATCCTTCCCTCCTCTGAAATGCTCACCTTTGCCTGGGAGCCCTTACTTCTCTCTGCCTTATCCCTCTGATTTTGGCTCAGGAGCTCCATGACTGCTCCTGAAAAGCCATTCTTTTGCAGGACTCCCAAGTCCACAGCAAAGTAAAAACCTTCCTGGTCTGTCTTGTGCAAGAAATTGGGCATTTTCCTTGGGTAAGGAAAGGAAGAGGGGAAAAAATTCCCTGAAAGAGCAAAAATATCCATGAAAATGTGGCATTTCCATTTGCAGAGTCCCTGTTAAAAAAAAAATAAATTAGCTTTTATGTCATTAGTCTCCATTGAGTCCATGGCAAATGTGCTCAATTTGAAGGGTGAAAGGCTGTTTTTCTCCAACTGTCAGATGCTGTCAGCTCAGCTGAGTTTTCAGCAGCCCTGGGAGAGACCCTCAGACACCACCAGCAGCCCCCACCACAACAGGTTCTGGGAGAGGTTTGAATATTTGTTTAAAACTCCTGGATTTCAGACTGATGACCCCAAGGAGCTCCTCATTTGGGGTGGCCTCAGAGTGATACCCTGCTACATGTCCCCAGAGTGGTGTGAAGCCACAGCAGATGTGCATCCCCCCCAGCAGCACAGCCCTCTGAGTGCCTCAAGGATATGGAGCCTCTCCCTGCTTTGCCTTACACACTTTGCTCTCATACACTTCCTAAGGAAGCCAGCAGCTTGACTTCTTTAATTTTAAAATGAATTTGAAGATCTTGGAGATTGACCCCATGCAGTGGTGTCCAGTCTAGAGGTTTCTGCTGTCCCAGCTGCTCCCAGTGCTACCCAGAGAGCTCCAGCAAGGAGGTGACCACAGCCCACCCAGTGAACCAGGGCTGGTCAGCAAGGATTGCTCCATGCAGGCTCCTTCCCACAGCTCTGCTCCATCTTACTGACAAAGCCTGGGCAGAGATTTTGCAGTTTCCATCAGCAGATCTCCTGCCACTCA
Source organism: Aegithalos caudatus (assembly GCA_013389925.1). Taxonomy (NCBI): domain Eukaryota; kingdom Metazoa; phylum Chordata; class Aves; order Passeriformes; family Aegithalidae; genus Aegithalos; species Aegithalos caudatus. The sequence goes on from WEIU01017754.1 coordinate 122,861, forward strand.
TCATCACCCTCAGCCTGTCTCTGCAGGACCTACACACACTGACATGGCTTTGGCTCTCAGAGCACAGTGTCAGGCCTGGGAGGAGAGATGATCTTTTTCAAGGCATCCATGCACACAGAGTCCCCAGGAGTTTTTCCAGGGAGCCCAAAGTCATCTGGAAATTTTGATTTCTTGAAATTGGCCTGTCCTGAGAATACACTGTTTCTCATGATGCCTTTGCCAGGAAATAAACTTCCCAGGTTCCAGATGAAATTTCCCATCCAAACACTTGAGTGTTGCTCTGTTACTCAATCCTCCAGGCACCTCTAAAAAAAGATCCTGCTGAACTCTGTCCCCACATAAGGACCAAACTTCTAAGGCAGCTTTGGGACAGCAGCTCCTTATCAGACGCCCTGTTTCCAGTCAAATCCAAACAGCCAGACTCCTCTGCAACATTGCTTTTAATGAGCCATCCCTCTGAAGATCTGTGTATCCTCCCCAAGCCATCCCAGTAGGTCTCTCCTGCTGAAATCTTCATGGGAGTTTCTCACATCCAGCTGCTGTAACAGCGAATACAACTTCATACACAGTGCTCTGGCCTGCTGCCAGATGGATATTTGATGAAGTTATAAAGTCAGACAGAAAATTATTTCTTTTGCTGGCACGTAGGCAGAAAAGATGCTTCTTTTGGAGACAAATCCCTCTCTGCTGTTACCTCGGCATGAGAAATCACTATGATCTATAGTTCATCTTTTTATCCCCAGCTGAGCCAGGCAAACATGATGCTATCATTAGGAGCTGATCCTCCCTCTCCTATGGCAAGCAGCTGGTGCTTTATTCCATTTGCTGTCTCCAGGTCTCTGCACTCTTCATTTGGAGGCAGATTTTACACGTGGGAAGGACGTGCTGCTGGCAAGCCCAGGGGGTCTGGCTTCTGCAGCTCACTTAGGGGTGGGCACATCACTGCTGCCTGCACCCCAAGGCTGCTTCTGCAAATCAGTAGCCAGATTTGTTTTCTGGGAACCTTTCACAGGGCCATGGAGTTCACTGGAGAAAAATAACCTTTATCTGGCAGCTACAGCTGCACCTGGGAGTGGCAGAGCTGTTTGCTCCAGAGAGGTAAACCCAGGCAGAGGAGCACAGAAAGCTCCCTGAGGTTTCCTTTCCAGCTTCATCCCACGTGGTGCTCTACAAATGGCTTTTCTTTCTTATCCTTTGTCTGAAAACACCAACCTGCCCCAAAATTTTTGTTGTGTCCTCACTGGATAAATGGATTTTCATGGCCATAAATCCCTGGGAATCTCTCTGAATGTGGTCTGACACCATGTAGGTGACCAGCAGCCCTCTCCATGACCCTGATGTTTTGCTGTGTGGGTGCAGGTAGGGCAGTCCTTGCCCTGGGTAAAGAGAAAGACAACAGGCAAGAAAGGAAATTGAGGCACAGAGTTGAAGAGGGGGAGCTCAGCTTTTCCCAGGAAAATAATAAAGCCCAACATCTGTAACACCTCAGGACAAGGACATCCATGCCTTCATCCTGTGTTGTGTGGAGATCCACCTGCTTCTGTGTGCTGGCTTCCTTTGAAGGAGAGGGAGGAAACACCATCCCTTTTCCTGACTAAACCTGAAAATATACCTTTTGGGTGGGCCAAGTTCAGACACTCAATAAATGCATGTAGATTCCTTTGTCCAGGGCAGCAATCTCTGAGAACCACAGAGATGGGTTTTCTCTGCAGGTATCCAAGAGATGAACTGACTGAACAATCCTGTTGGATGTTGTTTTCCTGACTTAATGCATTTCTTTGGCACAAGGCTGAATTTCCCAGCAGCTCTGGGCTACACATGTTTTCATAGAGCCTCATTAAATACATAGCGTCAGTTCTGAAAATCACATTTGTTCTAAATAAGAACTGTCTGCTGGGAGAATTAATTCCTCTGACTTAAGTCACCTCCCTGGAAGTGATGCTGTTGTCTTCGATTTCATGGCTTGGATGATTACACTTTTCCAACACGCAAAAATAACAAGATTAGGGAATTTGTGGCAATGAAGGCAAAGAGGAGGAACTGGCTAAGAAAAAGGGAAGAGAAATTGAATTTTCCTGTTGAAAGAAAAGGAAATGCCTACTTCACAGAAACAGTTTTCCTTTGGGGAATAACAGTGGGGGAAACTCCTTTTGAACCAGAGTCTCTGATTAAACCTATCAGGTTTGTTTCCACATTCAAAAAGCTTTGTGATAATGGCAGTTACCACCTGCCCATCAGCAAGGCCATGGTAACCTTCTGTTCCTGTGAAACAGGGAGGAAAATCCAGGAGTGTCTTTTCCCTGAGGATTTAGGCAAGCTAACAGTGAGTCTGTGGGCTTCTGGCAGGGAGTGGTTGGTGGAGGGGAATTCCAGGATGTAGGGGTAGTGGGGAGCTGCCAGACCACACTTAAACTGAGCTTCTCAGAGTTTGCTGGTTGGCAACAAAGATGTTTGCCAGAGCAACTTTTTATACAGGCAGATAGTGATAGAACAGGGTGGAAGTGGTTTTAGAAGTTCTTTTAAAACTAAAAGAGGAGAGATTTAGATATTAAGAATTCCTTACTCAGAAGGTGATCAGGAACAGGAACAAATTGCTCAGGGAAGCTGTGGATGCTCCATCCCTGGAAGTGCTCAAGGCCAGGTTGGATGGAACCCTGAGCAACCTGGTCTAGCAGGTGGCATCCCTGCCCATGGCAGCAGGGATAGAACTGAATTATGTTTAATGACCTTTCCAGCTCAATAGATTCTCTGATTCTGTTCTGAAATGGGGCCAATCTCTGCCTGTGCACACATGGCACACATGGGCACCCCAGGCTCCCACTGCCCAAACTCAAAGGACCAGCAGGCTGACGTTCCTCTGTGACGCCAGGGATGGGAAGAAAACACCCCCTGGGAGGGACAACTGCAAAAGGGAAAGGCTCTTCTTTGGTGACACTGGAAACACTTTAACACTTGCAAAATCATTAGGTTTAATGTTTCTGTTATTTTGCTGTCAATTCTCCTAATGGCGCTCCAGCAGCATGGAGCTGAGTGAGTCATAGGAGTAATTATTAACCAGGCTATGGCACTGAAAAGGCATTCAAAGTTCAATTCAGCACCGGCCCCAGCCGATGTGCAGGGTGTGCATTCATTAATGAGCAGGTGCTAAGTGCATTTGCTGAGGAGAGAAAAGGAGAAAGCCCATTCTATATGAAATATTTTGCCTCATTATTCCCCACAGGGAAAAAGGTAGCAGCAGGTGGAGGGAGTGACTGGGAGTAAGTGCCTTCATCTTGATCCTCACATTTTTAAGGGCATTTGAAAGACAGGCACTCTGGGTTTTGCTATATCAGTGCTCAGACTGATACAGGGACCAAGAGGTCTTGGGATCCATAGGTGCAAAGAATTGAAGGAAGCTTTTCTAGGAAAACTTGGGGTCTGAGTGGAAATAAACAGGCAAAAGGGATGTTTTGGAGGTAGGGAACTGGATGTACCAGGAGACGTGACTAAGGTCACATAAGGATTTGGTGGTAGAGGAGAAAACCCTGCTTAGTGCATCTTATGACTCACCCACCAGACTTCCCCTTTTCCTAGATGTGCCTTCTGCTGAGGCACGTGGCCACCTTCCAGACAGACTTGTATCTGGGATGACAAAAGTGCACCAATTCTCTCCCAGTCACCTGTCCTTCCTCTGCCCAAGGCTCAGTACCTGCAGGAAAATGGCAGAGCAAAAGTTCACATCAACAATGCCACAGTCTGGCCTGGGAGGCTGGGTTTGTGTAAGAGTTTTTTATTCTGGGTTGGTTTTTTTTCTGAGTTCTGGGGAAAAGGTTTTGTTTCAGTTTGGAGAGCAGGGGTGATAAAACACATTTCTAAAGGTAGGAAGATGATATCTGCTGAGATGAGCAGCAACTGCCTGGAACAGCAATTACAGACCCTGCAGACGTGTCATGGGCCTGGGCAGGGGAGGATCTGAGGCACTTGGTTTGCATTTCATGAGCGTGGATCTGTGTGAATAAAAGTGAAGAGTCACCCCGAGGAGGTGATGGGCTGTCTAGAGTGAGAACAGCAGTGATCTGTCTTCTTTCATGATGTGTGAAGCAGGGTGAAGGTGATAGGATAGGAACTTGCCTGTATCAAGCCACAAGCCTGGCAGACTGAGTCCATCCCCATGGCCATAGGGATGAGGTGACAGCCTGTGTGTCCCACGGGAGCAGAGGTGCAGACAGCACCTGGCTAGGGCTGGGCAGCCTTCTCCAGAACCTTGGGGATGCTGTATGTTCTACCACAGGGCTCTTGCACATCCCCTGGCACCCAGGGAGGACCTGAGAGCCCTCCTGCTCCTCACTGGTGAATGTCTGCCCCTGCACTGCCCCAGTTCAGCTTTGCACTGGAGGGCTCAACACAGGTGGGTTCATGGTGATTCCAGCTGACACTTCACAAATCTCTGATGCTGTCATGGGGCAAGGGGATTCACCAAAAGGATGGATTGAGGGGTTGAATTGGCTTTTTTGTTTTTCATATAAGTCAGCCATGAGAAAATACCTCAAGCTCATTTGACTCTCACAGTTTCTTCATAATCTTCTAATCTTGCCTTTCCCCTCTGTGCCCAATATCCTAGATCAGTGATACTCTTGCAGAAAAAAATGTATTAGAAACCAAGGATTCTCACCAATAGTCCCAGGGAGTCAACATATTCTAATGAAACTGCTTTGGTGATGAGTTCTAGACAAGCTCTGAGCAAGGTTTCACATTTCAGCTTTACGGCTTATTGGGACTGCTGTGATAACTCTGCTTCTAAAGGCAAGCAAGCCTGTGTGGGCTCCTCAGATTGTTTCCATGCAGACTGATGCCTCCAGCCAGCCCCCAAAGCAGAATTCCACAGCAGCAAAAAGAGCTTTGTAGCCTTGTCTGTAATTAACTCCCTACAGCAAGAGACACTTTGGCTGTAACGCACCAGTGGCTTTCAGATATGCCATTTATCAGCTCCCTAAATGCAATCAGAGCCAGTTTTATCCAATTAGGCAGTAGCAGTACAGGATAGCACCATGCAGCCTGTGTGCAGAGGCACTCAGGACAAGGAAATGCAATGCTGGAAGGCTGCAACCTCCCCATCTAGGGTACAGTGTCATCATCCTTCCATGTCATCCTGCCAATCCCTTTCTGTGATTAAGGTGAAAGTCCTCAAAAAGCACTTCAGGGTCTGCAAAAGGCTGAGTCTGTAACTCTTGCATGTCACATAGACAAGCCTGTTTGTCTCTTCCAAACTGAAATGGGGTTTATATTGCCAAGAAATTTCAAGGATCATCCAGATTCAACCCCTTGTCATGGGCAGGGACACTTTCCACTACACCAAGTTGCTCAAAGCCCAATCCAATCTGGTCTTGAGCATTTTCAGGGATGGGGCAGCCACAACTTCTCTGGGCAACCAATGCCAATGCAACCAGTACCAAGCACCCTTTACCCATCACTCTGTGCCATGTAAAAGGTCTCTCCTGCTCTGTTTCATAAGCTCTCTTCAAATACTGGAAGGCTGCAATGAGGTCACCTCAGAGCCTTCCCTTCTCCAGGCTGAACCACCCCAGCTCTTTTCCTAACTCCAGCCCTCTGAGCATCTTCATGGTCTCCTCTGGGTTCACTCAGCAGGTCCCCAAACCTGCCCCTTCTGACCTGGGGAGGGTTTTCTCCTCATCAGCCAAGACTGCAGTGGACACACAGGAGGGGTTGGAAAGGTCTCCTCAGTGCATGGATTCTTCCTGTTGTGTTTTTTTGATGCTTTGCTAAAGGTGCTGATGGAGGGATCAGTGAAGCTGCTGTTTCCCCCATTTTCTGTGTGATTTTGTCTGCACAGCTCTTTCCTGCTCTCAGTCTGGATTCTGCCCTTTTGCCAGAGTCCAATCCCTACCATCATAGGCCAAGCTTAAAGGGCCAAATTGCACCCAGAAACACCCAGCTTCACCTCAAATGATGGTGTCACCCCTGGGCATCTGTGGTCACCAAAACTGTCAACCCAAAATTTCCTGCAGCTATTACAATATAGGAGCCTTGCACTAATTTATCTAAAGTTGTGCAATTTCCCCCCTTACGAAAAAGAAATCAGCCACCACAGATCACAGACCTTGCTTCTCTTTTGCTTTTGGTCCTGCGGAGTTGACTCCATCCTCCATCATTCTGTTGGGCCACTAGCAAGCCCATCCTTTCCCAGAGACACCAGTTTAATGCTGATTTAATTTACATTTCTTTTAAGTGCTTGTGTTTGCTTCAGCAGAGAGGCTGTGAGTTATTGCCTGATCTGCTTTTCTGTTCAGGAGGTTACAAAGACCTCGTTAAACAGAACAGAATATGGAAAATAAAAGGTGACTTACCCACTGAGCAATACTGAAGTTTAGAAGCACCAGACAGCAAGACAAGAGCTCTTACATCACTGCCTGCAAAGCTTTTTGCCCTGAGTTCAGTATTTACATGAAATTATCATCAAGCCATGAATTTAACTGAAAACTGACAGTCTGAATGACTGACTCCCCAGCAGTCAGCACATGAAATAGATCCCATTCAGGCGAGCACCAGCTGTACAGAAAGTGAGTTTTATCCAGACTGACTGATGAGGAGGCACCAATATCAGGAGCTGTCTGCTTGAGCGATGAGGCACCTTAAAGCAGTGGCTTGGTTTTGATGGATGCCAGAGATCAGATCCTGAGGAGCAGAGCAGATCAGGTGGGATCTGAGCAAGGAGACACTTGGTGCTGCTGGAGATGCACTGGAAGAAGAGCTGAGCACCACCAGGCACAGCCAAGGGGATGGAACTGGGGTTGGGGCTCAGGCTGGGATTAGACCAGAAGTGTTTTCTGCTGCCTTTGACGCATCAGGTGGGGAGTGTAGCCAAGAGGACCATTTAGGCTGGGTGCTGCCAAGGTCTGCTCTAGGCAGCTTCACCAGAGGTCAAACTCAGATGCACAGAGCATCAGGGGGGCTGGAGGCATTTTGGCACTGGATGCAGTGGTTCTTGCAGCAGCAGCTGCAGCTGCCAGTGCCTGAGAGATGCTGTGAAGGCACTGGGGCAGTGAAGGCAAACCAGCACAGTGCTGGCATTTGGCAGGAAGAGACAACATTGATTATGAACCTCTTTTCCCACTGAGTCACTGCTTCCCGCCAGATAAAACCAGATTTAGCATCCTTGGAACTCCTGGGCTATTGGGGCACTGTCCTGTCAGCCTGGCCAAGCCTGTGCCAGATCTGCCCCTCCTCTGATGCCCACAAGAAGTCCCCAGGTGCCACCTCCTTCTCCTCTGTACCTGCTTTGTTCCCCTCTGCCCACAGCCCTGGGGACCTGCAATGAGCTTGTGAACCAGGGAGCTGCTCCCCCTCTCTTTTCCTTTTCTTTCTCTTTTATATTTCTCTTTTAGCTTTATCAGGCAGCCTAATAAAATATATTGTCTCTCCCCATAAACCTTGCCTCCAGAGACTTAGCCGCACTGAGGTTGCTATAACAACAACCGAGCTCTTTGCCAGCAAGAAATGAAGGAAAAAGGTACTGGGAAAACCGAGGGAGAGTTCAGAGGAGAGACCCAGCCCTGCATGTGTCGCTTTGTCCCTGCGAGGGGCAGAAGAGAAGCAGAAGAGCATGAAGGAGAACCGGCACCTCTGGGGGAAGGAGGGATTAGAGTCCCAAATCTGCCCGGGATGTGCTGCAGGAGCCTCCCCACCCAGCGCACAGAGCAGATCTCCCGAGGGAATGTTTGCCCTGCTCGGGTGGAAAACCACGGACAGAAACACCCTGGCACTGATCCCCGGCTGCTGGGCTGCTCCCAGCACTCATTCACAGAGCAACATTCCCCTTCCAGCCGGGAAGGAGGCAGGTGAAAGGATGGGCAAAGCAGGCACTTTCAGGGGATAAATGGATGCCACATCCTCCTGTGACTGCAGCTGGCCAGGAAAGGTTTCCCCTGCCCCTGAGCACAGATGCTCAAGCAGAAGGAGAGGGGCTGCCATGGTTCCTTGGGCTGAAAAGAGCCAGGGAGGGCTCAGGTAAGGGAGAGTAGGTAGAAATTGCTGGCAAGGGCATGAAAATGTTTATAGAGGATGCTTGTCCTAGGAAGTAGTAACCCAATAGCATGAAAAAAAAATGGTAAAAGAGCTTATCTGGAGTAGCTGCAGATACCTACAGGCAGGGACACTTCTCCATCCTTTTCTGTTCTTTCTAGCTGATTGCAAATGCCACAGTGAAGCTCCTCTAACTCCATCAGCCAGGGATTTATTCTAACCAAATATTAATTTTTCCCTCCCAAGTTATGGATTAGGGGCTCTGAATTGTTAAACATCTGAGGATTGCCAAGAATAGAGAGTTTGTTAAGCACCATGAGAGCTGGGCATTAAAGAAAGTTAAGTTATTCTTCTTGGATCCAATGCAGAGATGAATATTTATGGCTCAATCTAGTTTTCCAGAGTCTCATCATTTCTTATGCCAACTGTATTTTGTAGAAATGTCCACAGGGAAGGAATTGACTTTTGTCCTGGGCCCAAACCAAACAAGCTCAAGCAGTGATTATTTGGGTTTTGAAACAGTGGGATAATTTAATCTCAACATCTATTGATCTCCTTCTGCACAGGAATCCTATGGTTAAACATCTGCAAGGCAATGAATAGCCTAGAGTACAAATGCACTACAGAGTTATCAATAGATACTGAGTTTAAGACTGAGAAAAAAAAAAAAAAGTTTTATAATCTGCTTACTTCGGAGTAAAAAAAAAAAAAAAATGCAAGTTTTCACAGCTAAAGATACATCTAAGGTCATGAGGGAACTGCTCCCTGTTGTTGGCAAGGTTTGAAAAGCAGATCCATTTCAAGGCATGTGGTTCCCAGTTTGGGACAGACAGGGGTAAATATTTCAGGAAATGGCTGGCATTTCCCCCAAAGACCAGATTTTGAAATAATAAACTAAAAAAATACTGGGGGAAAACCCACTGTGGAAAACAGTGGCAAAGTCTGGTGTTGCTGACCCTGATCCCTTCCCTGGCCTTTGGCTGGGGATGAGTTTTGTGAGTCCTTCCCTGGCTGTGCTCCCTCCTGGAGGCAGATGCCCTGGGTGGTGAGCAAAGTGATTCCCATATCAGTTAATTAATTGGTGCAATCTGTTAATGAGGTTTATAATGTACTTTGTGGGCCATCTGGACAAAAGATGGTTTCAAGGATGGCTGCAATGTCTTTTATTAACTGTAATGGTTAAATATGGACTAATTAGGGGGGACACACAAACCAGTGGGAAAGACCTGAGGCTCTCACTGGTGGATTTAGTGAGAAGGAACTGCAGTTAACAGGGAAATCTATGCCTTTCTGAGCAGGATAGGGGAATTAATCCATGCTGAGCAGTGTGGCAGACCAGACCATGCAGTGGGCCAAGGGCAAAGCTCAGGGTGCAGGAGATGCAAGGTGGCAGCAGGACTGCTCCACCTGGCTTCAGGCACAGCAGGTGCTTCACAATCCTCCCCCTCAGCAGCTCCTCGGGGTCCTCCTGCCAAAATCCAGCCCATACTTCACTGTTGTGGCTGGAAACCTATTTGAGCATTGCAGTGCAGTGATACAATAATCACCAGGTGCCTGGGATATTATTTAAATGTAGAAAACAAATATTATAGAGTGGGGGTATTAAAAAAAAAAAATTAAAAAAAAAAAAGAGGAGAGACCCAGGCAAACCCAGAGAAATTTCTTATCTCTGGCCCCTGGCCTTGTCTCAACCCCCAAATAAAGTGATGTTCATCCCATCCCCGTTTGTCAGAGCTCATTTCCCTTGAAAGGAAATAAAAAGTGCTCAGCTCTAACATATGTAGCTGGGAGACACGTGAGAACCTGGAAGGGAATCTTCTCAGTCAATCATGTGCAATGTAAACCCTTTGTGAAAACACCCGGGATCCACTTTGCAAAATGACTCCAATAAATGACAAAACAATATGCATGAACTCTTATGGAAGTAGGAGATTAAACAAAGACCTGGAGCCTGTAATCATTGCTGCTTTGAAGCAGGAACAATTTACAGTAAAAGACACCTGCCTGATGTGTTGTTTGGCAGTTTTGCAGGTTTTCCCATTTCCCTTTCCTAGACAATGCTTCAAATTTGTTTGTAACCAGAATAATTTGAAAAAACCATGTTCCTTCTATGTGCATCCCCTTCCAGGGCATAAATTTGCATCCATAGCCCATTTGAGCAAAAATGGCTGCAGAAATGATGACCATCCAAATTAACAATAATTTATTGCAGTTGTTATCCAAACCCCTCTGAGCTGAGCAACCTGGGATCCACCAGAAGACACCCCTTTTTAGGACTTGGATATAAGAGCTGTTTGGTTTGGATTTTTAGTGTTGATACACTCCCCTGCAGAGGAAAAGACTCAGTAGCCTATTGTCAGATTGGGTCTGGGAATTGGTATTTGTCAGCAGTGAGAATGTTGGCCAACATGAGCCATGGTCCTGAAGCCTTTGGATTGGTGAGATTCCTGCTTCTGGGAGCTCATTCCCTCCAGGAACATCAGCTGTATGATAAACCAGCACCTGCAAGGACTCCAGCAAATACAAGAGTTTCTGCACCCCTCAGGCTCTGCCTTTGCCTTTGTCCTCATTCACCAGGCTCCAGCACACAGATTTTTGTTCAGCCTGTGAATTGTGAGCTGCAAATACAAACTGCCTTACACCACAACTCTAATGCCTGTTTTTATACCTCTAGATCTCAGCATGCTTCATCTTAAAGCAACAAGGATGCTTAATAGGGGGTTTGATAATTCTTCAAGGGGTCGAGTGACTCAAAATGAGAACTCCTTGCCATGAAAGGAGCACTTCCAGCTCGTCACTGCCTCTTCCCACTGCCCAGAGAATGAATGGTGCTTTATTTATAGGCAGGGCACAAAGCTGAAGGCCCAGGATGAGAGCTGCCAGCTCCAGAGACAGAAATAATATCTGTGATTGACCTAAATGTCCAAGGCAACCGCTGACAGCCTAAACACAGCACAGGAGCAGAGCCTTTAATGAATAAAAGGAAGGAAATTTATACCCAAGGCTGCAAGAGAAGTCCTTGGGAAATAAATCCCCTCAGCCTTTCAGCAGCACTTGCTGGAGGTAGATGACCAGATCTCATCCTGCTTTTACACCGACCTCCCTGAGCATGGCAGAGCGCCTAGACCAAAGCCTCTGACCTGACAATTTGCAAACACCAGAAGAGATCCAGAACTGGCATTTCAGTTCTCAAATTTTCCATGGACCAGGTCAGAGATATCCTGGGACACAGCACAGGGTGGCCCCAGCAGCTGGGACAGCACGGTGGGGAGCTGCCATCAGCCAGGGGAGCCCTAAGCTCAGCACAGCCTCTGGTGAGTGATGGGTGATGCCCGAGCATTTGAGGCCTCAAACACCTCTTGCATCAAGGTGAGAGCCAAAGACTGCTGGAAGAATTTTCCTGGAGGCAATTTAGCCCACAGCAATGCAGATCTGAGAATATCAGGGACTTTCTAGACTCACAGAACAACAAATGACCTGGAGGTAATTTATTCCCCATATCCCATCCTCATCCCTAGAATCCTTCCCCACACTTGACAAAAAGCAGCAGCACACACCCTGACAACCCCCAAGCAGAGCAGCCAGAGAGCTTTGCTGCAGTTGTGAGGTGCAAAAAGACCCTGGGGCTGAACAGGAACCCTCAGACTAAAATATAACCTTGGCTAAGGCCTGATGCTGCATCCTGGGCATGGAGAGCAGCAGGAAACAAATTCTCCTCAGAGCACATGGAAATGTGGCAGCTCTCATTGCCTGTGCTACCAGATGGAGCTGGTAGGTGTCACTAGCAGTAAATACAACTGGAAAAAGAAGAGCAGGAGTGTTCAGTCCAGATGTCCTTATCAAGCCTTCGCTGCTGGGTCGGGGTGTGCATTTTTGGCACAGCACAATACTGGGGGAAACACAGATATTGCACCAGCCACTTTGGGCTCATGATTCAGGGAAGGCCAGAGAGCTGTGGTGTCTGTTGTCTCCTGCTAAAGTTACTGTCCACAAATGGTATTTGCTGGTTGTTGAGAGCACAGCTAAAAGTAAAGGACAGTAGGAATGGGCTCTGGCCACCAGCATTAGCATGAGCAGATGTAACAGATGTCTTTCAAACTTTGCAGCAAAATGTGAGTGGCTGCTGACAGAGTACCTGAGACAGACACACTCTAATCCAGCCCAGCCTGAGCTCAGAGGAGCTGGCCCATGGCCTGACAGTCACTTCCAGCTGGTCTTAGTGCACCCCAGTGCCATGAAGAGGGTCCTGCCTCCACTGTCATAGCTGACCCCTGTTTCCTATCAATACCAGAAACCTGATCTGGCTGAAAAGCCTCATCTGATCTCCTTTTCTCCTCCAAAAATGTTAATTTCCTGGTGGATCCATTAATAGTATCCCAGAATCACAGATTACTCTGAGTTGGAAGGGACTCAGAATGATAATTGAGTTCAACCCTCAAATGAGGGCAGGTTCCTGCTCTGTCCCTGCCCTGTACATCCACTGGGGACTGAGGAAAACCCCAGCCCTGGGCACCACAGCTCCTTTTTTATTCCCATTTTTTTTTCCTCCTGTGCCATCTCACAAGCTTGGACTTTTGGAGGCTGTGCTCTGAGCCATGGTTATTGCACACAACTTCCCCCTCAGCCACTCTGACAAGTAATAGAATTATCCTCCTTCCCCAGCTCATCGGCCAGGAGCTCTCCAGCTTTAATGCAGAGCTAAATTTCTGCTCCCTGGAAGGAGAAGGGCAAGAAAGGGGGAGACAGAGCAGTGCAGCCACAAACAGGGAGCTGATAAATGCTAATGAATTTATAGGGATTATAGCAATCCTTCAGCCAAAGCCAGGGACCCACATAGCTGCACAGGCCCATGTGATCCGCCTGCAAGAAATCACTCAAAAGACAGGCAATTCACCCTGGTTCTCTAATTAATTATGTAATTAATTATGGCTGGCAGCAACAACAACAAGGGGACAGGGTAAATATTTCACTTGGCTGAAGGTGGACAGACATGCTGTGATCCCAACATGTTGTGACCCCAACATGTTATGACCCCAAAATGCTGTGACCTCCCCACACCAGCTTGAAACCTGGGGAATGTTCTGCCCAGGCCAGGCTGAGCCCTGTACCCCCAGCTCCCCAGGGATGATGCTGGGGGGCAGCAGGGGATGGGAAAGGGCAAGCTGCTGGCAGTAAGCTCCCAGCTAAGATGGTCAGGCCTAGGAATTAAGCTTATGGGATGCAGCGGGTCCTGCTCCGCAGACAACAGGATTTTGTTCTCGAGAGGATGCGGGCAAAAGGCTCTGCCTGCTGCTCGCATGGATTTGGGCAGCAGATGGAGCTCGCTCCGCTGGGCTGAGAAATTCCTCGCCTTTCCTCACCCGGAGCTGGGATTTATTTGCCTGCTCTGAGGTTGAGGTGCCCCTCACCCTGAGGGCTGCCAGCTCACCCACAGCTGGGGCAGGTGTGCCACGCCTGCTGCATCCTCTCAATTTGGGTAAATCCCGGCCATCTCCGTTTTCCCCGTGTTTCTTGGGGTGTGGTTGTGCTGCCCGCTAAGATCAGAGAGTCCCTGCCCCGCTGGGAAAGAACTCAAGGAGATTTGGCTACCAAAACACCTGGCCCAAATGGCAAGCTTGAGGTCAGCTGATTCCAAATGGTCCCACTGAGGTGTCCCACCTGACAGAGGTGCTCTGGTGCTCCCGAGGACAGGAAAGCTGTGCCATGAGTGATGGATGTGGCAGAGCTGGAGGAGCCCTGGCATTCTCCTTTGGCCATGATCTCACTTCACCAGCACTGGGGTTTGAATCTATGAACTCTTTTGTGTGTCAGGTCATTTTTTTTTTTTTTTTTT
>WEIU01017754.1:150367-227270 GCA_013389925.1 Aegithalos caudatus
GGCACAGCTTAGACCTGTTTTATTGCAGACCTGTCCTCCTCATCTGTGGGAAGAAGAGAAAACAAGGCGGGAGGGAAAGAGGAGGAGGGAGGGTGGGATAAAAAGGCATCTCTGATGTGTGTCTCTCTTTGCTACAGGAGTCATTTGCAAAGTCATAAATTTCAATTTCCTCCCCTGTTCTATTATTACCTGGGTCTCAAACAAGTTTTACATTCATTTATTCCCAAATAGAAATGTAATTTCCCCAGCAAATGATACCTAGCTAGAACTCCATTTGTGTTCCACCGAGAAGACTTATTTTCTTCTTCTTTATATTTTTTCCTTTCTTATTTTTTTTCTCTTTTAACACCTTTATTCGCATGTCACCGTTTGGGATGGTCCTTCCCAATCCCATCCCCTCCCTTGAGGACACATAAAGGAGACAAGGCATTTTACTTTCTGTCCCAAGCATCTCACCTAAGGTTTTGAGTGGGATGGGATTTGGGATGTACATTTTTGTTCATGAATGACAAAAAATGATAGAGTTTGGGAAAAATAAATAGCACGAAGGACAGCTGTGTCTCAGGGTTGCTGGCAGAGCATGTTAAATATTTTTTGAAGCCTCATCTCAAGTGGGAGGCAGCATTTACATCAGGACATCACCTAAATGTTTGTGCCTAGCCCCCAAATCCAGTGAGAACAGTAAAATGGAAAGCAACCTTTCACACTGTGGAAATGACAAAATCCAATGTGTTGGGAAAATTTAGCAAGAAGGGGACACAGTGGATAGTTGTACAAAAATTCCATGGTTTCTGAAAACTGATCCTCCCACTGGAATAGAATGAGTTTCACATTGGTTTTTGATCCAGCTACAGTTGTTTAAGTACAGGTTGACAGAAATGCAAAACAAAATTAAAAAAGAAAAAGCAATACCGTGGCTGGAAGGGAGAAAAGGTCTGATAGATAAAGCTCCTTCTTTTGTTTTCTTTGGGCCATGTTCTCATAGCAACAATCACAGCCCAGAGCAGAAGTCACAGAGCATTGGTGGTTGCAATGTCTGGAGGAACTGGGTGATCCCAGAGGTAAAAGTGGGAGATGAGGGTCCCATGGGAAGTAGATGACAGCTGCTGCATGTGTTTGGTGTGTGCAGGCCCTTAGCCAGCTCCTGTGGGCTGGACTGCTAATGTCAGCTCTGGAAGGAAGAGTTACATGCTGCAACTTCAGGAGAGCAAACTCAGAACTGTAAAATAGGGAGGGTTTAAAGAAAATGTTACCTGTGGGACTGATTAACTGGACATGAATGGTAGGAAGCAGAGGGGTGGAGAACCTGCTGGGAACACTGAGTGGGTCTCTGCTGTGAATATCAAGCTTCTGGACAGGAACTTAGGCTGAACAGTCTCTGCCTGTCTTGTTGGAAGAAGGAAGATTGCTGTCTCCACAATATAATCCCCACTACTCCTTTGAGACTTTGGGGGCTGGTGTCTGGAGGGATTATTCAGGATGTTGTGAGAGTCCCCATGCCAGTCTTGAGCTCTCTGTTGCTCCCCCTGAGCAGGGCAGGAAGCTCAGCTGTGTACCTGGACAGCCACACCAGCTGTGTGAGGGATCCTGAGGGGTGCAGCATCCAGCTCAGGTGATGCTCCAGACCTTCACACAACAAGTCCCAGTCTGGCAGTTCCTAACTTCACCCTGAGGCAATTGGTTCCTGGGCTTGATTGAGATGCCACTTACATGATTTTGAAGTTGAAGTCACTCCACTGATGTCAGGACATTTCTCTGGAATTATTTCAGCACAAGCAAGGGCCACATCTGGCTTATTCTGAATATTCCATGTGGATGAGTGACTTGCTGAGGAAGTCTGACTTTTCTGCTAGTGCCAAGGTAGTGGTTTGGCTGTGAATTTGCCTTTGGCTCTGGCTCTGCTTCCTGCTACCCACCAGCTCAGAAAACTTGCACAACAGCAGAACTTGTTTACTGAAGACTTTCTGAAGAAAGCCTTACTCAGCTTTTATTTTTTCCCTATTCATCCCACATTTCACCCACAGCTGAAAGTAAGCACAAGAAATAGCCAAGTTGAGATCCCATGACATTGACATTTTGACTGATTGTGCAAGACCCAAGTCACACTCAGTGCCACTGCCCATACAAACACCACGTACATATTCTTATTAAGAGAATAAAGAAAATCAGCCATCCTTTTAACTTCCATCTTCCAGCACTAGATTTCCCATCCCAAGATTAAGAACCCAGAAATACTAAAGGATAAAGGCCAAGGAGATTCCTTTCATTGGCTCATTGGCGTCCTGATATCCCAGCCGAAAACAGAGTGCTCTGACAGAAGAGAACAGAAAATGCCCAAGCCAACACAGCAGGGGTCTGAAAACCAATATAGTCTTATGGCTTTTGGCATGTTGCAAGTGACATAGTCAGGCACTTCCCTAATACAGGATAATATTGCTCTATCTGCAAGAACATAGGGGGAAGCATTGCATTTAGAGCTGAATTGGCTTCACGCTGGCTCAGCATGGAGAGGCAAATCTGTCTGGGGGATCTCCACCTCAGGTGCTGTAAAGGGGCTCAGGTTACGTGAGGATTTGGCTGTGGAGATCTTTGGCTTTTGAGAGATGAAGCTGCCCTTGCTGCATTCATGTGGAACGTTGGTGAAGAAGGTAGAAAGAGGAACACCTTTTGTTATACTAATTTTAACTTTATCTGCCTACTAAGGTGAAATTTCCTTCAGCAATATCAACTCAGCACACAAACAGGCTACCCTCATTCTGAAAGCCACTCTCATTTGACATTTCTGTGATTTGTTTGAATTTTCTGAGCACAGATGTGTGTGAAGGACTAAACAGCCTCAAAAAAAAAGCTGGAACAGGGAATAAACAGGACTAATGTATAATGTATTTGCTTCTTTGTCTCTGCTTGCAGGACACCAGTCCAAAACAGTCCTTCTGGAAAGTTCTGCAATGAATCTTCAGGAGTGAGATTTCCACACATAGGGCGTGTGGACTGACCTCATTCCCATCATCTCAAAAAAGGAGCAAGGGAATGGGGCCAGATTTCATCTTCTCCCCAGGTACCAGTGAACAACCACAGGCAAAGTGCTTCAAGCAGCATAAAGAATATTTGTTTTGTGCAACGGCCCATGTTTCTCTTCCAGCCTAACTGTTTCCATCTTCTTTTGAAGACATATAGGAGAGGTCCATTAATAAAACCCTCTTTAGCAAAGCCTGGAGCATCCTGAGCTCCTGCTCTGACTCCTTTACTCCTCAGACTATGTTGCATGCAGCACAAGGAGCCTGACAGACATTGTACAAATAAATACAATGGGTTTAGATACTGGACTAGAGCATGTACTGTATGGGCAGGCTGGATATCCCTGCCATGAGATTGATTCATTCAACGGGAAAAATGTACCAAAAAATCAACAGCAAACCCCAAACCCATCAGCCCCATCTTCACCACTGGCCCTACCTTGGATATTTCAGAAACAGTGACTCCTTTCCCACTTGTCTCCTAACCTTGCCCCAGCCTTTACTGGATGAGAACAATGTTGGTCCATCCTTCACCTCCCCTCTTCAATGCCCCATGACATTTTGATGGTGCAGCCATCACACCACTGTGCAGAGACCACTGCTAGAGCCAAAGGCTGCAGTGCTGCTGAGAGAAAGCCAAAGTGAGCTCAGCCCTCAGCTGTTCTGCTCAGCATCCCCTTCAGCAGCCAGGATGCAGCACCCTGCAGGCAAAGCCACACTCACCTCCTAAAAAATCTCTTACAACACACAGCTCTGTGCTGGGCCAGCACACAGAGTATTTTGGGCTACCCTCAGAGACATGGGGACTAAATTCAAGGTAGTGGGGACCCCAGAATTTGGATAGGATGTGGCTCCATCCCTTGTGTCCCCCACAGAACAGGGAGCTTTGCAGTCTGTGTGGGAGGAGGGCAGTAGCTTTAATGTGGTTTTGTACCTATTTGCTTGTCCGTTTGTTTTCAAACTCCCTTAGAAGTCATGATGTTTAGTGTGACACATTTATTTACTAAGCTAGTAACCACAGAAATGAGCTGTGTGGCAGCTCCATTGAGCACAATGCTAATAATTGACAGGGCAGTCCAGATGGTGAAATAGAGGTGAACAGAATGGATTTTGCCAGATATTAAACTTGACCACAGATGGAGGTGGCTGTTTTTATTAGTAAGCTCTGAAGGGGAAATGCCATGCACCCACATTTACACTGCTATAACACTTCTGGTTTTAGCTTCTATGAATCTTATTTTCCTTCCATAGATCTGAAAGGGCTTTATAAAGAAATTGCACCGAGAAGCAGAAACCATGTTGCTTAACTCCTAGATCGATGTGCAAGCTGTTGAACAACATTTCTCAAACACTTCAGCCTTGTTATCTTTCTTGGATCTTGTTCACTTTCTTTCAGTGATGCCTTGGAGTGGCCACCTGGAACAAGATTAAGAGAATAAAGCAGGTATTTATTAAGGCCTCAGTAGGTGCACCTTGGGCAGTCAGAAGCTTCCAGGAGGCTACACCTGAAGTGGACAATGGTCATGAATTTTTCAGACAGATATAGGTTTGTTCCATTTACATATCAGGGGTTAATCCTCCCATCACAGCTCCAGGTAATGAAGCCATACACTCCCAGTTTGCTCCCAAACCACCTCACTTTCATTTATACTTTTTGGAGCATGAAACAGTAAGGTGTCCTTGAGTTTCAGGCCTAGAGAGGAATTGTTTTATCTGAATAAAGCAGGGGGACAGTAGCTGACAGGCTATGGGGTTTTAAAGTTACATAGGATCTGGAAAATGTAAAAGCTAAATCCTAAGGCATCAACTGGATAGTCTGAATCACAGGTAAATGCTAAGATTTTGCATTGAGAGATGATCCAGGTCCTGAAGGCTTTGGTGAAACACTTAGGCAGATGAAGGGAAAGTTTAGAAAAACTGTTAGACTGCATTTGTTGTACTAAGGGTTTCCATAGGCTCATACAGTAGGCCTGTGTCACCTCAATCTCATGTCTCTAAGAATTTGGAATTTGACCTTGGCATAGTCACAAACAAAACAACAAAATCAGAAATCAGCCTAGAGGTGAGCATCCATCCATTTGACAAGGAGGAAAACTGACCCTGGGGGGGGGCAGAGAGGCTTGCCTGGGGAAAATGCAGAGCTGCTGTCCCTGCCAGCCCAGACACTCTTTGTCTGGGCCAGCTCCAGGCTCATGGTTGGTGCTGGTTTGGCCACTCTCAAAGCCATGACCTTGCTCCATGGCTGGGAAAGTGGAAACTTCTTGTGAGACTTTCCTATTAGCACAGCCTTGGCTATGGCTTCATGCTCTTCCTTCTCACAAATATCTTTGAATGTGATGTTGCTGGGGCATTCAGGGAATGGCAAAGAACCATCTTCTGCTGTCCCCACAAGGCTAGAGGGTCATACTCCCTCCTTTTCCTCCTGCATTCCATGTTCCCCACTCCTAATCCCTCCTGAATTACTATTTTTTATTCCAATGACTAAGTAGACCCCATGAGTGCTTCAACCTCACCAGGGCACGATGCAACCACCAAAGGAGCAAGTCCCTGTGCCATCCACAGACATGGCTTCACCAGCACCAGTTTTGGCACAGAGGTCATTAGTCTGGCCAGTGACAGCACTGAGAGATCTCAAGGCATCCCATGTGAAAATTACAAAGTAGCTGCCCATGGCAAGGAAGTTAAAATAAGGTTGGATAGAGCCCTTGAAAATTATAAGAACTGAGATTTAGCTGATCTTCACTAAATCCCTGTTGGATCTGGGGAGATGTTATTTCCTTCTTCTATTTTTTTTTTCCTTTAAGCTTAAAACCAAAAATAAATGCTTTCTCTTTTTTTTTTTGCTCCCCCTCCTCCTGAAATCCATAATGTTATAATTAAAATGTCATAGTGAGACCACTCAATATTTATCAAGAGTTGGATGCTGGCAGGTACAGTTTGGGATCCAGATCCAAAGCTAGCATAAACTGGTAGAGCTAATGGGAGCTGCCTAATTTACACTAGAAAACAATCTGGCCTGAGGTTTCACATTTTCTTGTCCATCCCTGAATATATAAATGCTGGATCAAAACTGTGTTTTCAGGAAGTTTCCTGTGAGCATTAACTTGAACAAGAGCAATCAAAAATCCCTGGTATTTCATGGAGGCTGCATAGCTGCAGTTTCCCACTGCAGGAGGGCAGTACGGTTTCATTTGCAGCATCTGTCCTTTTAAATGGAAGAATAATACTTGTCTTCATCTGTTTTTATTTATCTTACTGCTGTTGTCAGCCAATACTTGCAGATTGTGGCTCACCATTTATTGTTCACCCAACCATTCCACTTAGGCAAAATGCCTCTTAATATGCTCCGTAAAGAAACTTTACCCATTTGGCTCATGGTGCTGTTAATTTGCATATCATTACAATCTCATTAGATTTATGGCTCTGATCGAATACTTCCACCACCCTGTTACTCTGTGCTGGAAATCTACAGGCTTTGTTAATGCTCTGTATCTCTGAAATGCCTCTTTTCTTTATGTTCTGCTTATTTTATATTTTTTTTTCTTTTATTATCAGAAGGATTTGTGCAGAAATGCATATTCAAGGCTGGGGAAGTCAGCATTGTGTGCTTATGGGGACAGGAAAAAGATAAAAGAATCAGAAAAGACAGACAAAAATATGTGTCCAGTGATGGTGTGTGGCCCCTTTGAGTTGCAATTTAGGAAAGCACCAACCACATGTAAATTAAATCTCCAGGCCCTCATTTGTCTTTAGGCTTGATCCATCTTCCAGAGATGAACCACACCAAAGGTAATATTTTTGGCTCAGGTATCCTTGGAAAAAAATAAAAGACTACGAAAGGGCAGTGACTGCCACCTCAATGCAAACATGCTCATGCCAGCCAAGCTTGGCAGCCAATATTCCCTCTAGTGAACATGTGGTCTTATTTAAAATATTTGCACTCATTTAATTCTTCATGTCTCTGGTGATCACATACAAGTGATTCACACTGCACACTCAGTCCCTAAAGAGCCTGTGATGATCATAATTCAAACAGATCTATTACCTTTTAGCTTTCCAAATGTAATTATAATCCAATTAATTAGGTACTCTCAGTTGATTCTGGGTTCCTTCCTCCAATCTCAGTGTATTGCTGTATGAAACTGATGGCTGTGAGTGCTTAAGATCATTCTCTATTAGTGTTCATTCTGCAGGAGAGGTTAATGATAAAGTCAGGCAAGTGTTTGGCAGTCAGTGTCAGGAAGCATTTTCTTTACATGATACTCAAACAAATTTTGCATCCCATTCCAGCTTTCTGCTATTTGACTCAGTTCTCTTTTCAGTGTGAAACACTTTCTCCAGGAGTTGCAATGGGTTAAGAAGAGAGAAAGAAAGGGGAAAAAAGGCTGTTCCATTATGCAGCATCAGTTGCTTAACAAAACTCTGTTCCCATTAACCATGCCTCAAAGACAGAAAGCTCCAAGCTCCATGGGAAAAGCAGCATGTGGAATATCAGGTGAGGGTACAGCAAAGCAGAAGATGATTTCCACTGTAGCTAGAAGGAAGGAATAAGCCCTCATACCACCTGGGAAGGTGATCCAATTAAAGTAACTAGGAGGTAAAAAAAATGTTGAAGAAAAAGGCATATGAAAAAAAGGTGTTAAAAACCTTCTTTCCTTCCTTTGCCTTCTATATCAAAGGTTTGAGGCAGCCTTGCCAAAATTCAGGATAAACCCAAAATGAAGGTCCAGGACTGGTGTGGCCACAGCCATGGGGAGGTAACCTTTGTCCTCAAAGCCAGGCTGGGCACAAGCACCCACCCTCAGCCACAGAGGGTGAATTGTCCCTGGATAAGCCCCCTCCAGGCCTCCCATCTTGCCAGGTCCTGGACAAGCCTTGGAAACACCTCCCTCAACAACTCCAGGTGCTGCAACAGAACCAGGATCAGCCAGAGACCAGGACAAGGGAATGTCTGCAGGGAACCATCCCTCCATGGGCTGACAGAGCCTAACCCTGCAGCTACAGAAATGCACATCTGAAACCTTCTCCAGCCTCAGAAATGTGTCTGCAGACTTTGAGCCCCTGGGAATGGGTCATCCAGCTGCATTTATGCACAAATAGTGTGTGAATATGAAAGGAGGAGCCATGCATCATCTCAGCTCTGCCTGTGACTTTGGACAGGTCACTTTATCCCTAATGCTGTACCCATCTTCTCAGTTATCAGTTCTTCCTGTTAGATGTGGAAAATTATCAACACTCTGGGACTCTGATTTTCACCTGAAATTTCTGAAGGCTGCAAAACATAAATTACGAGCCTTAGAATGCTCTGGATTTCATTGAGAATGCTCAGTAACATCACTTGCTAATTATAAGACATCATGCACAGACCTCAATCCAGCCACAAGCTTCTGGCTGTATCAAGTTTTTAACTGATAGTCCTGAGCTGAAATCAAGGACAGATTCCAGGCTGTATGTGCATGTGAGAGAATACCTGAATACAGGATATCTTACTTATAAATCAAACCGTGAGGAACAGAGGAAGAAATTTCCAAGTAGAACACTCTTTACAGAAACCTCCTCTTCTCTTCTCTTCTCTTCTCTTCTCTTCTCTTCTCTTCTCTTCTCTTCTCTTCTCTTCTCTTCTCTTCTCTTCTCTTCTCTTCTCTTCTCTTCTCTTTTTTCTTTCCATCTCTTGTCTTCTTTTCTTTTTTATTTTTTTCCTTTATTTTTTTCCCTTTTCCCTTTCATCTTCCAAATGCTGCACAAAAGACCTTTAAAAAGTGGGTGGAGGAGGAGGAGGGCAGCAAGAGATAGCTCTGAGGTACATTTCAATCTGCATGGTTCAGGAAGGAAGGAATTTTCAATCTCCTCTCTATCATTTTCGATATCATTAATCCTGAACACTCCATTTTCCATGCTCGCCCGCCCAGGCCCGGAGAGTGAGCGACACATAAAGTGACACATATTCATCACTTGGCATTCAGTGCTGTGAAGGCTGTAATATAATATTAGTGTTGTGTTATCACTGTGTCTCTCTCGCCAGCCTTGGCTGCGGCGACGGTAGATGACATGAATCGATCACCTGTGACATTCTTGATTTGGTGTCACTTTCCCCATTTCTGCCATTTGTTTTGGCAGTTAAGAAGTAATTGTGTGACATTAGCATGGAAAGACTCACTTTCCCAACCCCTCTTCTCAAGCAGGAAGAGGGGGATGAATCTCTTTTGTCTTGTTCCCTGGGTTCAGAGAGGCTTGCAAGAGATGCAGTATTTGCTGCAGTCTCATTCCCAGCTGGGCCCTTACAGCCAGCAGGGGATGCAATGTCTGAGCCAGGGATGTCTCCTGCAGGATGCAGGCCAGCTGCTCTCCTGAAGTGGGGAGCACAGTGGGAGAAGGAGGCATTATAAGACACAAACAAGTCATGGGTCCCTGCTCTGCCAGAGTTTTCCCCAGGTGATTTTGGGTGTCGTCAGGCATCCTCACTGGGGCTGAGACACCAACTTCCCAGGGAGCTGCTGCTGAGTGAAGGGCACTCAGAGGATCCCACTCAGGGATTGCAGGCTTTGCTGCAGTCAGAATACCTCATTCCTCCAGCTGCAGACGTGCTCCCTACAAGTGAACAACATCAGTGGTCAGGGGAGGTAAATCATTGCCACTGCAGCCCTGCAACCTCCAACACCATCACACCTTGGTCATTCCAGCATCAGCCTCCCCCTCATATGTCCTCAGCCATGGGAAGTCACTGGTCACTCAAATGTCAATCCCTGCTCTCTCAAATGTCATAAAGGTGTCAGGCAAAGGCAAAAGAGGAAGGCATAAACCATCAGAGTGCTGGGAATGGGCTCCTGAAAACAGGAATGTGCTGTAGTTGTCTCTCCAGATTTTAACCAATTAGTTATTAGCTGGGACCACTACTAAAGGATAAAATGGAGTGGCAGTGGGAGGCTTTGCTTTGACATCTGGAAATTCCCATTATAGGGAAGAACCATACTTTGGTGCTGAACCAAGTGAACTGGGCTCACAACAGCACCTTTACAATGAAGAAGTTAATCTTTTGCACCAAATCCTTAATTTTTTTTTGTCAGGCAAAACCACATGCAGAGAAGCCACAATGTCAGCCAGTAAAACATTAAGAATCTCAGTGTTTTAATGCGTTTTGTCACAGCAGGTAGGGTGGATGTTAATACCCACACACCAGGGACCAGAGGCATTTGGTTAATTTAGGAAATGCTCTCCCTGAAGGGAGAATTTTTCGTAATTGTCCTCTGGGAGCTTTCTTATAACTCCTGCTAAAGCAGCTTGCACTGGGCACAGTCAGAGACAAAAACCTGCTCAGAGCCAGCTGATGTGGTCCCAGGTGACAGCTTCAGGCTGGTGGGTCCCTCCCTGCTCCCAGGGGAGCCTGGGGCTGCACCGTGCCAATTTCACAGCCTGCTGCTTCTCATCTGCCGGGGCAGGAGCTGAGGGTGGAGGCCAGAGGACACCAAGGGTTGGGGAAACCCCCGGCTGGTCCCCCCTCCCCGCAGGAGCCTCCTGCCAGCTGGACCCGTTAACCCAGTCAGGAGACAAATTGTTCCACGTGTCAATTTTCCATTTAAAATGCAAACTAGATTTGACAGAGTAAACTGAATAAAGATTTGGATCGGATAATCCAGTAAAAGCTAATTACTAAAACAAAATGAGACACTGAGACGCAATCTCCCTCCTCCCCTCTCTAACGAGCCTCATTTGATGAGTTCTCTGCCTCGAGTATTAGCACTTTCTACCAAGAAACACAAGCTATTAACTCCTTTTAACAATTTATGATGTTCAATAAACTGATTAGGAGCCCATGGTACATAATTTAAAACCATTTGGATGTCCTATGGCCATTAAAGAGAAAGCAATGAGTCTGAACAACCCTGCTAATTATAGGTCTTGATGACTCCTGATTAGAAATCCTAATTAGGTGTCCTGACTAAATCTTTTCTTGTTTTTAAATTTATTGTCTTCATCTCCTCACCTTGTTTACCGGATGATTTAGGAAAGTTAAAAACAGACCTTCCCTAAACTAAAAATTCATTAGCCAAACAGAGAAAGGTTGACAGCATCACCAATAAAAATGCCTTAACACAAGCTCCTAAATATTCTGAGTTTGGTTTTATTCTGAAGTGTAAAGCTAGTTACAGAGTTTGGTGGGCTGGCTTCCTTTCTATCTCTTATTATTCAATTTATTGCATATTACTGAAAAGCCCCAATAAGCAAAATGTCAAAATTTGATTTTCATTCCCCCTCTTATTCATCCAATGTGAATCTTACCTAGAAGATAAAGAAAAAAAAATTACTGTTGGTTCAAACTACAAACATTTTTTTCATTTGGTTTTTGATTTTTTAGAGGTTATATTCATTGCTGACTCAAAACCCTACCTTTTTTTCATATTAATTTTCAGAATCAGTTCCACTGTGACAAAATTATTTGAAGACCTGTAATCAAAAGTGTATTTCTGATGCAAAGTTTAGGAATAACTATAATCTGAATTTGGCACCTCGGTTTTTGTGTCCAGCCACTCCAAGCCTAATTTTGTGCACTGGGATGATCTGCAGGGAAGGAAGCACCAGTGGTACAGTGGTACAATGCAGAAAGAAAATAAAAATGGTTTCATCCTTCCACAAGTCCTGTTACAACCTATTTTTCCAGGATTCTGGGCAAACAGAAAGTCTGTGCCACCAAGAAGGGAAAAGCAGAGAACCCAATACCTTTGGGAAGATTCATTAATGGATAATCCTCCTCCTTCCCAAAAATCTGTCCTTCATTTCTGCTCTAAATTTATCTGCTTTATCTTCTATCCATTGGGCTTTGTTCAGCTTTTGTCTGCTGGATTAAAAAGCTTTCTGCTACCAGAACTCTGCTTCCTGGGAAAGTATTTATAGATGAAAATCAAGTCACCATTTAACCTTCTTTTTGTTAACTCAAACAGATGAACTTAATCTAGCTGGAACATTTTTATGCAATAGCTGAATGATGAGTGTGGGTGATGATATCCTCCTTAGCATTCAAGAACAGATCTCTGTAGAGGCTTTTCCTAAAATTTCAACCTATGGAGTACCAAATTTAAAACAACAGGAACACCAAAGGTTTTCCTGTGATGATATTTCCAATGACCAGAAAATAGCAAGGGTACATCAACATTTCCAGCAAACCAGGGAGCTGGATCCCAGTCCTATCTCCATCCATGCTGTGCAAACACAGTGTGGGACCAGGGATGGGTTTAGCCCATCCTCCTGGGGTGGAAAAGCCCAAATTTAGCACAGATGATTTAGGTGATCTGGAGGACAACGACAAGACAAGATTGGGCATCTGGTACCTCAGAACTCCAGGAATATATCCTGTGCTCAGATCCTGAATAAACCACTGAAGCTTTAAATGATGTGCTAAACACTGGACAGTAGGACAGCAAACACAGGATAGCAACTTTGCTGGACTGGTCATTTTCTTTAATTCCTGGCAAGGAATCTGTTGATTGTAGGTACAGATAGATACAGATAGATACATGGAAACATCATACAGGACCCCTGTCAGTATAAATTTGACAGCCTGATGGAAAAGCATAGATCCACCCTCTGGAAAAACTGTTGATCAATCAAAAATTTTTGCAGTTACTGAAAAATTTGTGCTTACACTAGCGTTTTTTTAAAACAACTGACAGCTGACAAGCAAAGTTTTTACTGCGAGAATAAAAAGTTTAAAACTGAGAGGAAGTATTTCAAGTTTGAAAAGAAAAAAAGAAGGTGAGTAAAGGGGGATCTTGGAGAGCTATTTTGGGAGAGAAATAGCTGTGAGAAAAGTTATTTGACATTTACAGAAATTTCACATCAAATGTGCACGGCCTGCTGTGATCCTCCCCACATCTCCTCTCCAAATGACAACAATCCTCCTCATGGCAAGAAGCAGTGGCCTGTACCTGGTGACCACCAGCAGAATGGTGACCCCAAATGCAGCCCAGGAGAAGGCTGGTCAGAGCCAAAGGCCAGCTGTTTGTGTTGGTTTGACGTGTCAGCCAGGAGTGTCTTCATCCCTGCCTTGTGAACACCATCACAGCACGATTGGGAAGGCAAAATCTCCTTTTAGGATATGGTGTTCCATCCTGTACAAAGCCATCACGTGAGTTTTAATCTGAAACTTTGCCTTTTAGTTGTTTGACATGAATTTCACTTTCAATAATACTTAGCACGCAAAAGCCATAGGTGTTATCGGCATGATCTCTTTTTTGGGTGATCCACATGGGGAATATGTGACCTTTAACTCTTTTTAATACCCAGCAGAAAGAGGCTGCCTTTCTCCCAGTGAGCTGAGCTCTTCATTTGTTATCTCAATCTGGGATTTAGCAGGATTCAAAGCTGATTAGTTTGGAAAGCATATGGGCGATGAAAGACATTTTATGTAATGGGTTTACACGTCCCATTTGGTAAACAAGCAACCACACTGTGCACTCTGAAGAGTTAATATTTTCATGCTTTTTATTTTTAGAGTAGAGTTTTTCCACTGTGGGATATTTTCTCACTCAAGGTGCTGTGGGACTCCATCCAATCCATCTCTCCAGGCAAAGCAGCATCAAAGAGATTTTCCTTTCTTTGGTAGCAAGAAACAAAAGAATTTCATTTGGAACAATGACCAGTTATGAATCACTGAAATGAAAAGTTCCTGTCTTCCCTTTTTATCAATTTATTAAGCAGTTTGACAAAACTGATATGATTTCCTGCTCTCATGTTCCTCCAAATCTATACTTTCTTAGAAAAAAATAACCAAAAAAAATCCCTATTGATTTAGATTCTAGACTTGATGATTGCAATAGAAATAATTCAATATTGATGGCAAATTGACAAGTTCAGTCCTCTTAATCATCTTCAGGGCAGTCTCCTACAACCAGTTAGGCTGGGAACATATTGCTAAAACAATCCTATTCCTTAGTTCCTAGCCTTGTCCTCTAACAGGTGTGGGTGTGATTTTTGTTCTCTGTAAAACACCAGGGTCAAGGTGACAGGTGCAGAATCACTGAGATGTGTGTGGAACAATTGCTCTTTCAGACACATGATTTATGAAGTATCTGACTAATGTGGTCATGGGAGCCTGAGAGGAAGGCAAGGAAGCTGGTTAAGAAGCACTTAGCTCCCCTCTCCAGGCCCACATTTGCATCCCATACCCACAGTAGCATTCATCTCACTTAATGGTGGCTGTTTAAAATTTAGGCATTTCATTTAAGCCAGTAGCCAAAGCTCCTTCTCAATCCATGGATCAGCAGCTGCAGATGATGATTCATTCCTCCTCTATCAGGCACTGTCACCTACAGATACCCTATCCCACAGTCCTGGAAAATGCCCAGACACCTGGATTCTAAATAGACAAGACAAAACCCCAAGTACCCATTTAACCTTGGGCCCACACACATCTGGCATTCACATTTCCATGTAGCTCAGCTCACCATGGTTTATCTGAGATGGGACAGGAGAAGGAGGACTGGCCTCACACCAGGATTTTTTTTTTTGCCTCTCACCCAGCCTTCTAACACATCCCTGAGACATCACTAAGGACAATGGCTCCATGTGCAGTGGAGGCTGGGGACCAGTGATGTCCCTCAGAGCTGCGTCATGGGGCTGGCACTCCCTAATATGACACAGACACAGTGACACTGAGCACACCCTAGCAAGGTGGCACCAAGCTGAGTGGGCGTGTGACACTCCTGAAGGATGGGATGTCACCCAGAGGGACTTGGACAAACTTGAGAAGTGACAGGTAGAAAGGTTGGGACAGTCCTGTCGTTTTGGGCTGCAAGAATGCATCATTGGATCATGGTGATGATGATGATGATGGATATGGGGAACTGATGAAGTTCAACAAGGCCAGGTGCCAGGGGCTGCACCTGAGTCAGGGCAATACCAGACATTGGAGAAGATGTCCCTGAGAGCAGCCCTCTGGAAAAGAACTTTTCATCTCATGATCCATCATCATCATCATGATCCAATGATGCATTCTTGCAGCCCAAAATGACAGGACTGTCCCAGCTTTTCTAGCTGTCACTGGGATGATGCTGGCATGGAGATATTGACTGTTACTGCCAGGTACTGAAATCACCAGGCTACACCCTTTACCTCTGATTTAGGGGAAAATTGCCCTTGCTACAGCTACTACAAAATAGGAATAATGGCCTTTAATTAGCAATCAGAGCTGAACTCTTTCTGCCTGAAAAATGACCGTTGTTTTTAATTAGACTCCCAGGGCACTATCCTGCCATCCTGGTCCCCAACTCTACTGCTGCCATAAATACAACACAACAAAAGATCTAAGCAGGTCCCATTCTCTGCATGCAGGTCAACAGCTCTCCCTGTCATATTCATCTCCAACAAGCTCTGATTTTTTTTTTTTTTTTTTTGACATACCTAAGATGAATATTCAAGGTTTTAGCCCAATTTACACATCTGTAATCCGGCAGTGAGAATAAAAGGTTGTCAGACAAAATAAATGTGTGTCTCAAGGTCAGATCAGGTTGAAACCAATAATGGTGCTTAACAGCCTCTGCCATGCTTCTGCAATGATCAGCATTGCTCTAATTGACAAATTAGCTGTCCATATGGGCTCAGAGGCAATCATACATCCATAAATCCCAATAAATACAAACATAATCTGATCTAAGTTGGATCAGCCAAATAAGTTAAAGCAAGATTTAACACCTTAAAGGATTGCATTTAAGGAAAATCACTGTTAGACAAGATTCATGTAGCCATATGGTCAGAACAGAGGCCACCAGGGCTCATCCCTACTCTGGCTCTCCTGCCAGACTGTGTGGAACCAGGCATGGACCAAACAGCCTGTGCTTGCCAGGGGCCAATGGGATGGGGGTTCCTCCCCCAGAAATTTGCATGGGAGGTTGCTTTTGGGCAGGAGAAGAGCCAGCTCTGGATTGGCTGCTGCTTTCCCCAGTGGGCTGGCAGTGTCCAGGGGTGGCTGGAGCCTCGTGGTTCCATGGGCAGCACTGTTGGTAGGGGATTAACTGAGGGGAGCAGCAAAGCTGGATGAACCTTGAGATTATCCGTGTTTGTTTCCTCTCATTTGCAAGCAGATGGGGCTGTTCTGACCACTGCAGTGGGCTCTGAAGGATGCCCATGGAAGCTCTTGTGTTGCTGTAATCACAACTTCCCATGATTTCCTGAAAAAGAGATCAGTGGAATAAACCAATAGGGGAGTGTGTGTGTGTGTGTGTGTGTATCCATCTGTGCTCTTCTCAGCTCCTTCACCAATTTCCCTCCCCAAAATCTCCTCTGAACCCCTTGCAATATCAACCACTGAGGTCTCCAAGAGGTGCTTTTCCTGGACAGCTGGGAAGTCAACAAATTTCTGGATGGAACACAGGTAGCCTGTAGAGCAAA
This sequence comes from Aegithalos caudatus, assembly GCA_013389925.1. Taxonomy (NCBI): domain Eukaryota; kingdom Metazoa; phylum Chordata; class Aves; order Passeriformes; family Aegithalidae; genus Aegithalos; species Aegithalos caudatus. The sequence continues at coordinate 166,765 of WEIU01017754.1, forward strand.
AGGACTCTGGAAGTTCTTGCAGGAGAGAGAGGCTGGGACTGTATTCAACATCCCAGACCCCACACAGGTGAGTGGCACAGCAGTGATCTCACCTCCTAAAGAGGCTTCAGAGTTCATGGTGTAACTGGGTTCCCAGCACTAGTAGGTCCAGGCAGATCCCTAAAGCCCCATCCAGGTCTCTATCCCAGAAGAAGCTGCTGGCTACCCTTTGGTAGGACCAAAATGTGTGGTTCCCCTGAAAGCTGAGGATGTTGCTGAAGGAACTGGGGAGAACATCAAACCCTTTATGGTAACAAAACCTTTCTGCATACTTATCCTGACTGTTCATTGAAAAACAGCTTGGCTTTTTCCAAGGACATAATCAAAGCAGTTTTTGTTGCTTTGTCTCTCCCACTCAGGATAACCTCCTGGGGCTCTCTGGGGTCCTGAAGTGCTGGGAGCTTATTCATAGCCCAGAGGATTGGAGGGTCTGGCCTCAGGGACAAGATGGAAAAATGGACCCTGAATTCTCCCAGCAGCTGGGGAAGGCTGTAGTAGGCTTAGATTGGGTGATGTAATCTTTGAGTCCTCTCACTGGGGAGAAGGATGGATATCAAAGACATCAGCTGTAATGAGTTCCCTCACTTGGGTAGGAAATACAGATGTCCAGGGTAACTACACAAGTTGAAACCTTGGGTCTTCCTCAGGCCAGGTTTATCTCAAGTCAGCTTCAGCAGAAGGAGAACATCCCCCATCCACATCAACTCTTCCTGTGGGAATTTCCTGCCTGTCTGTGCCCTCTCTCATGGGACAACAAAAACTTTGACTGTTTTGCAGACTTTGGAGTCACTGTGGACATCAGAAACCAAGGAGGTGGGATGGGGGAGAGAAACATTGAGACATAGATCAAGATAAAAAACAGTGAAAAAAGGGCAACAGGAAGTTCATGGCTATGAGTCTGTCCTTCAGTAAGTCCTGCCTAAACAGCCTTAGGGGCTGAACTTCTTGGTGTCAGCCTCCTGACTTCAATTGACTTTGGACTGAGTTCTGAATTAAGCAGTAAATCACAGTGCTCATCCTAGGCACTGGATGGGTGATGCAAGAGTTAGACAGTGATTTATGAGAGATTTGACCCAGGGCCAGTATGCTCACCTTGAAATACAGCCTTCACCTTTCCGGACTGTTGTGTGAAAAGAAACTGAAGTCTCCAGCTTTGCTGCCAGAGCAGTTCTTCAGAGGACTTTATCAGCAAAAAGAGGTTATCAGAAACATTTGTTGAGTGGTGGCAACAGTTTTGGAAGTTCTTTTTTGCTATGTTGTGCCTGCTCAAAAAAGACTGACACCCATCCAATGGGTTAAGTGGAAATTCACTACTGCACTCTGACACCCTTCCTTTGACACAAACACTACTGTGTGTTATCCACACATCAGAATTCATCCAGGTTTACACTATTTCAAACATGAACTCAAATGATTACACCATATTTACACCATTTTAAACTTAGGTGTCTTGATTGCAAGCTCAGTATTTAAGCCTTTCAAAGAGGTGGAAACAAAATTATGTAAGATTCAGGGAGTTCTTTGTATTCCTTGTGCTCATATGTTCCTGGGAAGGCATCAGAAATTGCACTTTTATATCTACAAAGTGGCAGAAAGCTCAGAGAAAGCAAATAAAGGATATTTGTTCACTGTCTCTTCCAGTACAAGAAGTATACATAATCTAATGACACTAACAAACAGGGATCCAAACTAAACACAGCCAGAGTTTGTAAATACATTTAGGAACTCCACAATAAGTGATAGTTTGGATGTTAAGATTTTATTTTACTTCAAAATGCAACTGAACAAATTTATGAAGAAAAAAGAGATGTTTCATTCCCAGATACCACTGCTGGTTCTCTAGGTCTAAACAACAAAATGACAGAGAGTATTCTGAAAAAGTGTTCCCCATTCTTCTACATAGCCTCCCTTTTGGGCAGTTGCAGAAATAGGGTCAATACTGTTTCCAGCAGGTGTTTGGCCTGATACTGTACATCCATTCCAGTGCATTTAGATCCTCTTGTTCCTGGGGAAATCCCACCACAGGGTTGGTTGTTCTGCTGAGGTCCATTCAGTGACAAAAAGTCTCCTCATACGCTTCCAAGGTGCCTGCACACATGGGCTTGTCCTGGATACAGCCACAACTCAACAGCTGCTATTGGGTAACCCTGTAGCTCTCTTCTGTTGCTTACTGCTTGCATCCAATAGGGTCATTCCAGTGCAGCAGCATCCCATATTTTGCTATTAGATTAAGGGATTATTGATGATGATTCCCTAAGCAAACACAGACTGCAGCTCTCCTAGCAACAGGCTGATAAACCTTGGTTCCATGTTTTAATTCCTCAAATTCCATTAGAAGACATTCTTACAGGTTAAGGCATAATATGTTTGTTTTTCCAGCTCTAATGAAGATTATCAAGTCCAGGGGATGCAGTAAATATGCTTGTCATTAGCAGCCTTTATATATACTTTCCTAGGCTTGCTATCAGAAATTTCCTACCCTTTTGATCTTTCAGTCTAAAAGAGAAAAACTAAGATAAGAAATGAAAAAAATAAATCTGTATGTGTATGTATGTCCAGGCACATATAAAGCTCTTTTCCCTAGACTTTTCCTTTTTCTCTGTTTCCATGTGGGGCAAACTCATTGTCAGATGGAGTTTGAAGGCCTACTCTATGATTTTATTGACAAAAATGGGCTTTAGCTGAGACTGCCTGAGAATACAAAGAAAGAGAACTCTGCAATTGATGGGGTGGAAGATGAGAACAGAAAAAGTAGCAAAGAGACATATGGCAAGGGCACAAAGAGGCACACAGAGACAAGACAAAGCTACGGGGTTTAAGCAAGGCTTCGAGCTCGCCTATCATACACATCTCTTATGAAATGACCCATTTAAATTACCCATTAGCTAATCCTCCCAGCCACTTTCAGGCTTTCAATGAGCGTTAGGGCAGTGTTGTATGGAGAGATGAGAAGCCTGGACCTCAGCCCAGGTAGAAATCAGATCAATCTCAGGTTGAACTGAGCGCCTGTGGAACATGGTGGATATTTTTGTTGTTGTGAGAAGGCTTTGGAAAATAACACTGGAAACATCCTCCTGGCAGAAGGGCTCCAAGCTCTTTAATACTGTAGGGGAACCCACTAGAATCAGCAGGCAAAAACAGGTTAAAAGCCAGAGCCAGGAATATTGGTCCTCTCTTGGTCTGCGTGCTTTGAACACCTTCCAGCTACAGCAAAAGAAGGTGAGAGATGCCATGGTGGCAGAGCTGTGGATGGGGAAACACCCTCCCAAAAACAGCTGGAGGCAGCTCTCCATAAAGGATGACCTTGCTATGAGAGCAGATTTCATTTGGTAGCTGTCACACACATCAGTTCAGTCAGTCCCACCCCTGAGCTCACCTGAGGCACAAATCCAGGTCCCCATGTGCAGGTGAGGGTGGGCAGAAGCCAGAGCTACACTGAGTCCAGCTGCAGGCCCAGCAATACTGAGGGATCTCCTGGAAAAGAGGGGAAATAGGACTTTTCCTCATCTTCTTGGTCAGGGTCAGTCCTCTGCACACTGAGGGGAGCATGGACAGCAGCCTGGGGTGCTCACTGCAAACACATCTTCTGAGACAAAGGTTTCATTGTAGGCCATCGATATTTTCATGTCATGGCTTCTGTATTTCTCTTCTGACCACAGAGAAATGGGGAAGGGGCAAGGGACAAGAAAAAAATATAAAGCCCATAGGGACTGTAAGTAATAAAAGGCTATAGCAGATTTGTCACACTATTTCACTTCTTATTAAATTGAATGGTCTCAGTAGAGAGACACATAAAAGAAAACACAGATTCAAATACCTCTGAACCTGGAAATACTCAGAGATAGTTCTAATTCTTCTTTTATCATTATTATATCTACTAAGGGAAGAGATGAATTTTTTAATTCACATCCCAAATTATTCTTTAAATACTTGTGTTAAACAAATAGAGATGCTCCAAAACAGCTTTGATTTTCTACAACAATCTTTTCATATTGTCCCTATTAATCCTATTTAAAAAATAAAATGTTCCAGAATAAACATTTTATTAAAATTTATTTGACCTGTGAGCATTGAAACCTATAGGTGCTGGAGCTCCCCATGCAGCACAGCTGTGCTGATACTCAAGGTTATTTTTTGTGATAGAAGGCCAGAGTTTAACTGAGTAAGAATTAGAAATAGAGGAAATTCAGAGGCTTTTTTTATATTAAACTCAAAGCCTTTCCCAAAGCTGAGTGTTTCACTTCAGCTGGAATTTGCCTGAACTCATTTCTGGATTTGAAAGTGATTTTAGAAACCAAAGCCTAAGTGGGGAGTGATTTACCAAAGAAATACTCACTTCTCTGCAATATTCTTAGCAATAAAAAAACCTATTTTCTTTTCTTTTTAAATGCCATTAAAAGTCAGATTCCTTATTACTCATAGTTCCTCCCTGCCCCAAGATCAACCCCATGCAACCAGCTGTACTTACAGCCAGCAGGATACTGCTGCATGAGAACCCAGAGAGTGGTATGTTGCAAAAAAAAAAAAAAANTCCCCCAAACCAAAACTGATAGTCCTGTGTAAGGTAGCTGAGCTTGGGCAAGTAAAATGCAAAAAAATAAACAATATAAAACCCCCACTAAACCAGAAAGGCAAAAGCAGTAGAGAAAGATACACGAACAACTATATGGGATTCTCAAAAACGGTCTCTTTCAACCATCATCACATTGGTATCAGCTGTAGTTTGCCAAAAACCTTTTCCACCTGAGTCTTGTGCATGCAGAGAGGTGCTGTCACCTCACAAGGTGTTGGGCAAACAACTAAGCCTGATCCTGACTCCAGGGGAGTCCTTGGGACTGGGAGCAGGTGGATCAGCAGGCAGAGGTGGGCAGATGTGACCCACAGCCCTTCTCTTGAGAGGCAAATAAACAAAGGTTCCTTTATTTACCAAAGGTCTTAAATAAAAGCTTGGTTTTCATGGCACCAACAGCTGAAAGGAAAATCTTCTGAAATATTTTATTTTTCTACAGGAAAGCACAAGGAATGTGCTTATTTAGCTGAGATAAAATGATAATTCCTAAGAAATCATTGTGGATTAGGGAGCGAAGCGATTAGAGGGAGATGGTATATTTATGAATGTGTGCATAGCCCTGCTGGTTAAAGGGGTATTAATCCCTCTTAGTCTGCAAAAGGACCTTCAGACTGCTCAAGCAAGCAGGGCTTAGGCACTGCAAGCTTCCTAGAAAGTCCTAAATCTTCACATTAGCTCCCTGCGTTTCCTCATCTTAAAGTCTAAGCCGTTTTCTAAAGGATACTTCCATAAACAAGCCCCCTCAGAATCTGCAAGGATTTGGAAATCCGGATTGGTGAAATTTTTTAAATCCAAGGTCCAAGTGGATAGAAGAAGATTAGGTTGCAGTTAAAAAGGCCACCTTTAAAGAGACAGTGCTGTCCTAGATCATTATTTAGGCTGAACTGAAAAAGAAAAAGAAAGAGAGGGGAAAGAAAAGAAGACAAAAAGGAAAGAAAGGAAAAAGTGTTATGTGTGTGATCCAGTTGACTCAGTGTCCTGCATGGCCCCACAGCCTGTTGGGGGGAGAAAATGCATGTACCTGCCAAAAACAACACTGTATTTGTCATAGAGTATTCAAATTACTTGTGACTGCTCTGCCAGACCTCCCCCAGGGGGTTCAGTGGGACTCTGTCCTCCTTTCTCTGAGGTGTCCCTGGCTGCCACCAAATTGCATCTGGATTTCTCTGCCAAAGGTGTACAGCACACGTGGCAGTTCACACTTGCAAATTCTTAGGGCATTCCTCAGGGGATCTGGGGGCATCCTACAGGGCCATTTTGGGTCATTCTGAATAAGCTTCACGTGTTCACAAGGTGGCTGGTTCATGAGAGACTCATGGGGTTGTCCTGTCTCTTCCTCCCATTAAATATTTGCAGCCACAGGCTCTGCTGCAAGGGAGGAGGGACAGTGAATCTACAGGGGAGCAAGTTCATCAGAAGACAATGAACTCTGGCTCCCTCTTCTCACTCTCCGGGACTGATGTCCACCAGATTTCCAGCGGATTTAACTTACAGTCCTGGTTATTCCACCAGAACAGCCAAAGAGCATAGGAACCCTTTCATACCTGCCCACTTTGCCCTAACCAGGGAAAAAAACCAAGCATATATTGAAGGGGAAAGGAAACAGATTACATCTGATGATGACAACAGATGTAGGAATGACATTTGACATTGATTTGTGGTCCTGCCTGACTCCTAGCTATGGTTAAACTTAGGAATATATAGATAGCCTCATTTTATCTAAAAAGCATCCTGACACCAAAACAGCTCTCTCCATCATGCCTGCAGTGTTCAGAGGTGCTCAGAGTGCTGACAGAAAACACAGGTCTGGGCAGTGTTTCCTTTTCTCTTAGCAGCTGGTTAAGGTGAATTGTCCAGGCCACTTCAGGAGATGCTCTGCAGCTGAAAATTTGGCAAAGTCTCTGTATAGTGCTGCCAATGTCTCTAAAATTAGCAACAGCTCAGCATGATGGGATGTGTCACTAGTATGTGATTAGACCTCAAAGTGGGAGGATTGGCAGTAAATCCAGTAGAAAAAGTCTTGTGGATGCCTCTGTAAGAGGTGAGGAAGATCTTGGAGGTTTGGGGCCTCTTCTTCCTAACACGACCTGGCTGCAGTCAATTGTCTCCAAGTCACAGATGCCAGGGGTGAGATCTGGGAAAAGATCAATCCATCTGCTCCTGCACAAAACAGTGGAGTAGCCAGGGAGCAAAGCCTGAGGGTGGCAAAACAGCACAGTACATTACACTCCACAGTGTGGTACCTCCTGGCTGTCCTCAGGCTCAGATGAATGGTGAGAGTCCACTGGAGAGCAGTCATGGCATGGGTGATTCCCAGAAGGAGATTTCTTTTTTTCCAGTCTTGCTTCAGACTTCCTAGGTAATGTGCTCCTCTTTCAGCCCAAGGTAGAAAATTCTGGTTTTGGTCCACAGCTTTCATCTTTGTGAATTTATACTGGGACATTCCAGGCCATTGCTAAGGGTTAAGCAGTCTCCTCCTTCCACAACCTTCTGCAATTGACATTTCTGCTGTCTCTTCCTATTGGTTTCTAGCCTGGCTTTACACTTAATCTGCTCTCCCCTTCTATAAAGTACACTGATAACATTCATAAATCATATACTTCCAATTTTTTAAATGCAAAACCCCTCCCCTTTTGAGATGTATTCATCTTGTTACGAGCTTTGTGTGAAGTCTGCATGTGACATATCAAAAGACAAGAAGACAGATATAAAGTATGTCAGGACAATGCAACCCCTCCTCTATCAAATCAGAATAACACAACATATGAAATGAGATTATTTAGCATATTTGTGACTCTTGCAATTAGAAAGATGAATGGATTTGTTATGAAGACTAGAGAAAAGGACTCAAGAGGCTTCAGTTCTTGTTCTAGTTTGTCTATAGGGTTTCTGTGGGACCTCAGGCATACCCCTGAAAGGTTCTGTGCCCAAAACTCAGAATGAACATGGCAGTATCCTTTTGTCACATTTTCAGGAATCACTCTGAAGGCTGAACTTTCCAGGACAGCAGTCTACTTACAAGCTTGCCTCCATCCTTTCCCCAAAAAGCAGATTTTGAGTGTTCCCCTCCTGCAAGCAGAGCCCCTGCCTTAAAAAGGACTGTTGCAGGATTCTGTGAGTTTAAGCCCTGACACCTCCTTCTCCCAGACAAAGTTGCAGAGCCATGAAATCTTTAAAGTATTCCAGCATGTCTAGTATCACTTTACAGACAAATGCTAATGAGATCATAAGCAATTGACCAGAAACAAATAAATAATTCAAAATCTACTGCAAGTGTGAAAAGTATTTAAATGCTATTGATAAACTAATCTACAGACTCCATTAGCAATTCAGTCACACAGCACCTGTATTGATCAGGGAATTTAAGCACACGCACAAAAACAAACCCCAAAAATACAGCAAGCAAAAGCTAGTTTGTTTGGCAGTTCTTTAGCAAGCAACTTCATTAACATTTAGGAGTTTACTGTGTAATTTGCTCTGGGAGTTTTCTTGCCTTGCTGTTTTACAGACTGCAGTAATAGCCTGGATGCAGTATCTTTGGAGTAATTTTTAAAATGTTTATGTATTAATCTGTAATGTGGATTAACAATCACATGCTCATTGCTCCTTTTGAGGCACATTGCTGGACTAGCCAATGCCACAGGCCTACCCACCAAAGTCTGCTTTTAGGTTACAGACAGTGTTGCTTCCTGATGTGCTGGCTTGTTCAGCCTTTTCCCTCACTGCTGGGAGTGAATTTCTTGCCAAAATACCTTGCTTGGGTGGGCCCTAGAGCATCAGGATGGGCTTGCTGCATCTGTGTGTGGATCATTCCACACACTGCAGTGGCAGGTGAAGTCCTTGAGAAGGGCTCAGCACATCCAACACATCCACGTGGAGCTGCTCAGGGAACCACATTCCTTCCACCTGTCAGGCAGCATGAAACGTCCCACGTGGCACATCACACCCTGTCAGACCTTCCCCTGGCCCTGTGTCCCTTGTTTTCATCAGTCCCCAGCCACCTGGCAGAGTGGGGCTGTCACTTGTCCACCACAGGGGAGGTGAGGATGGACACCCACCCGCAAGCAGAGGCGGGAGCAGGACAAGGAGCGGCCTTGGAGGGGTCTCTTTTTTCTCCTCCTTTTCTAATTGCCTAACACACCAATGCCTTCAGCTCAAGGGGCGTTTTGCAGTGCTGGCTTCATTCCTGAAGACAGTGTTGAAGGCTGGAAAAAAGCACCGGGCTCAGCAGTGGTCCTGACAGATGATATTTGCAGTTAGGTCTCCGTCTCCTCAATCCACCCTTAGGCTCAGCCAGACCTGCCAAAGCTCCCTTCTTTGCTCTTTCCCGCTGTCACCCAGCAGCCTGCATCAGGGCAATTACCAAAACAAATCAATCTTCTCTTGACAGTTCATTTACACTGAATTAATTTGGAATTAGAAACTGTTATTGCAATTGGCAGCTCCTGATATTCCCAATACAACAAGGCATCTGCAGGGAAAACAACTCTAGACCCCGGCGTTTGAATTAAAAAGGACAGTTCTTCTTGATTGAGATATAAAACCAGAAAGGACTTTTTTTTTCCCCACTCCAAGTTCTTGTTAGTTTTAGGCTGCTGGCAGCAAATCCGGATCTGCAGTGTCCTAAATAAAACTCTCCTTGTGGTGGCACAATTTTTCTCACTCAGAGCAGTATTTTTGATACTGCTGCATAGGGATAAGACACCTGAGTCTTAATTTGCACCTTCTCTGTCACGTTGGAGCCTGCAGTGTAGGGGCACATTGGAAGAGGCAGTCTAAGCAATCTGGTGCCCATTTCTCAGGTGAAGAAATTGAGACACAGAGAGGTTGAGAGGTGAATTTGCCAAATCTGGTTTTCCCCTCTGCGGTTTGCAATATGAGATGCTCCAATTATCAAAATGTCCCTCTTTCCTTCTTATAAAACCAACAAAACAAGACAAACAAACAAAAAAAAGAACCCAACAAAAAACAAAAAACCAAGAACAAAAAAAAAACCCAAACAAAACCCAACCCAGCCAAACCAAAAACAGCTTCACACAAACAAAAAGCCCCAAAGCCTCACATTTTAAAATAAAAATATTAAGTGTTCAAGTAAATATTTGAAAATCCTAAGGCTGATCCCACAACATCACATTACACTCCCACATGTTACACTCCCTCAAGGTATTTATTTACTCCCCTCTCTGAGGGGATTTGACCCAATATCTCCCACCTACAGGCACTCGTCTACGCAGCTTTAGGATAACCTTAACTCTGGGATTTGTTTTAAATTTCAGTCCTTTAGCCCTGAAGTGGTCAGAGAGTTGAACTAAATGGTCATTGTAGGTCCCTTCCAAATGAAATATTCTCTGCTCCAACCTATAGCACTTCTTGAAGTTGTTTGCCAATTTTCTGGACCAGAGCAAAGACACACAAATACAGAGGGTAAAAATGGCAGCCACAAGGTTTTCTACCACCCTCTCTGATCCCTACCACCACCATCACTGTTTGCATTTTGTTTGGGTCTTTGGGAGCTCTCCTTAGCTGGATTTCGCAGGTGAGGAAGGCTGAGAACACCTCAAGGACCAGATAAGGGGCACTGAGCTGCTCAGCCAAGGCATGACAGGGGTGCTCCCAAGAGCAACCATCTCTCAGCACCTGGGAATTTTAGCATTGCAAACCAGCACACCAAAAAGATTTAAGGGGCACCCAAGGTCAAGCAGGAGCTGGGTAGTGGTTCAGAGGCTTTACAGCTGGACTGAAGGGTTTAACATGGTAATTGTGAACCTATGTCCCTTCGTGGCTCTAATCCCTGATCTGTTTCCTGCTCCACCTCTGCTAGGGCTGGGCATGCACCAGATTTCTTGGTTTCAGTGGGTTATTCTGTAATTCCAGTATGTCCTTCTGCTCTGAAGCAGAGCTGAAAAGTGTCCCATGAAGGGAAAGGAGGAGGAAAAATAACTGTGTGGGGTTTCGTGTGTTGGTTCCTGCTTCCTTAAGTTGCCTTATCCCACAGCACATGCGGTGAGTGGGATATATCCTCAACAAATATCCTGGACCTACATATATCCATCTTGCACAAAAATCTATGCTGTACCCCAACAGTGCTTCCACCCTGTCAGTCATGGGCTTGTGAACCAGGAGACACAGATCATCAGCATCCTCCCTGTGCAAATTAAACCTGTATCCCTGGCCAGTCTATCCCTGATAAACTAAAAATTCCATTTTATCCTTCTTGCTGGCTGCTACACAAATCACCAGGGTGAATGCTCATGCCTTGTCTGGATTCATTCGGATCTTCCTAGAACATGAAATCAAAATGGAAGTAAACAAAATGTTAAATGGGAATAGCCAGTGCTGAAACCTACTCATTTTCATGGGGATGAAGTATATGAGCAGGCAAGAAGGAAGGCATCAGAAATTCAGACAGCTAAATTTCTGTCCCTCTTGGAGACCCATAAATTGGCAAAACAAAACAAAACAAAACAACAAAAAAAAAAACCAAAAACAAAACAAAACAAAACAACAAAAAAAAAAACCAAAAACAAAACAAAACAAAACAACAAAAAAAAAAACCAAAAACAAAACAAAACAAAACAACAAAAAAAAAAACCAAAAACAAAACAAAACAAAACAACAAAAAAAAAAACCAAAAACAAAACAAAACAAAACAACAAAAAAAAAAACCAAAAACAAAACAAAACAAAACAACAAAAAAAAAAACCAAAAACAAAACAAAACAAAACAACAAAAAAAAAAACCAAAAACAAAACAAAACAAAACAACAAAAAAAAAAACCAAAAACAAAACAAAACAAAACAAAACAAAAAAAAAAAAAACCAAAAAAAACCTGACCAAAACATCCCCTCCAAATTTTCTGGTAATCCTGCCCCCCTCAGTGGGACTTTTTCACTTAAAGTCCATTCAAGGAGCCAGCCTCAAGGATGTTGGTGTGGATGCTGTCACCACAGGCTGCAGGCCCAGCACACACAGGTGCTGACAGCTCTCTTTGGGGGCTCCTCTGCCATGCTCAGGGATGACTTTTACCCCTGGAAACATCAGCACCCCAGTCCATCCCACTGTGCCCACACAGCCCTAAGGGCACCCCGCCACACACTGCATATCCATGTGTTTGCTCCAGGTGGGGAAGGAGGGCAGGATCAAGCCCCAGAAACCTACAGAGACATCCAGCAACATCTCTCTGTGCTTTAGGAGCTCCCAGGCAGCCCAGCCTCTTGTGCCAGCATCCAAGAGCTCAGAAATACATGGCAGCTTTGGCCCAGCTGCAGGATACCCTGGCTGGAACATCTGCATGTGCCAGAGCAGCTTCCTCGGGTGCTGAACTACCAGCGCCTTTGTTGGGACTGAGCACTCACATTCCAGCAGATGCCTAAACGCTGTCTTTAACAGGGATGCTTTGCTGAATAGGTGGAAAAGCCTCGGCTTTACACCAGCAGAGGATCCGGCCCACAGGCTATCAGGCATATGGCTATCACAACAATGCCGAATTAAGCTATTTAAATTGCCTATGGAATGCCACAGGGTCCACGTGCTTTTTTTTTGCCTTTTTTTTTTTTTTTTCCCTTGGTAAAAGTCCTCTTCTTTATTATTCTGATGACCAACTTGGGCTGCTTTGCTTTGTCATTTTTAGTCAGTCCACAAATTCCCTGAGCTATACAATTTATGGTTTTATCACCAGTTCCTAAGCTTTTCTACCCCGTCTCTCCTGCATCTCAAATACTTCTCCCCTTTAAATAAACCTGCTTCATTTTTTTTTCATAACTTTCCAAAGCAGATAAAAAATTCTTGAATTTCTGAAACATGCAAACTGATCACTGTGGCATTAAGAAATCTTAAGAAGACTTATTTTAAGGGGTTTTATTAGGGAAATTCCTGCTCTTTAAGATATCTGTACGGTTGTCAAAAGCAGTCACTTTTGCAGATGTTGGGGCTTTTCTTACACTAATCTCCGAGGAAAGCCTGAGCCTCAGAGATCACTTAGCAATTTTTAGATTTAAGGAGATGAGAAGAAAAAGCCAGGGAGCTGGTCCCTCTTAGGGTCAAGTCTTATTTGAATTCAGAGATCTCTTCGTCTAACATGCAACAGTGTCGTTAAGATGACGGCTAATTAATGCAAGATGACTTTGAGATTGCATTGACAAAAAGGGGAAAAAAAATAAAAAGGACAAAGAAAAAGTGTAACCTAAAGAAAACCAAGCCTGGCCCCTCCCCGAGGAGAAGCAACGCCACAAAAACTCTGTTTCCACTGGGTCACCAGTATCAAACCATCAATAAAGCTAAGAGCCAGCAAAAGCTCGTCCTTCCTTACCCAGACCAAGAGTGGGCTGGGTGTAAAATGTTTTTTGATGTGCCTCAGCTCTCAGCTATTTTTCCCCGGCCAGGCTGCTATCTGTCCATCAATCACAATAATGCCACCCTTCATTTTTGTCCCTCGGTGTAAAGGAATTAGGTAACCGTACTCATTTAGGATCTCTATTGGTTCCGTATTTGTAATTTGTCAAGTCTTTAACACCTTTTTAAGCTTGAAGAGCACTAAGCCAGATCTGTTCTTCTCTAATCACATCAGCTTATTTCTGATTTCCAGAAATTACAAGGAACACAGGCAGGGGAAAGGCCAGGGTCTGGTGTAAACACACAATGCAGAGCTGTCCCTGTCCCTCTCACTGCCACCAAACCCTCCCTCCTTGCTCCATCGGGAGGCACCTGCCTCCAAGGGAACCACCCCGGGGAAGAGAAGGCAGCACCTTGCCCCTCTGATCAAAAGCCATATCCAATGTACTTGATACTCAAGGCACTTGGGAATATCTGCTCCCAACCCAATCCCTGCAAGCAGATGAGCTGCTCAGACTGTCAGATAGCTTACTAACCCCAGCCTCCTCCTCCTCCTCCTCTTCTTTTTTTTTTTTTTTTCCTTTTTAAAGCAACACAGATTAGAGGAAGCGTGTTTCCATGTGGTATCCATTTGCAAATTAGCCACAGTTCTGTAACAGTAGTGTTATTAGGTATTTAACTCCTGCCTCTTCCTCTTTTCTTCTTATCCTGTCCAATCCAGCTGTTTAAAACAGAACAATAATATATATGTGCATACAGTAATTGTATATATGGATACACAACATTCAAAACCAACCCCAAACTATGCCCAAATGTATATTTCTCCCTGTCTCACGAGTCCTTTAATATCTGATTAATGTCTATTTTACTCCTTCCCCCCCCCAGAGTATTTAGTGTGTGCCTGTATAAATCTGCATATATTTTGCAGATACAGTGGAAGGAAGAGCTGGGAAAAGCTCCATTGGTTTATCTGAGGAGACTCACTCAGAGGAGCCAGGTCAGATGATGGGAGGAGTTCCAAAGGCAGGGAAGTGGCCATGTCTGGGGCACAACGTAAGGATTAATTAATTAATTATAATTAATGAGCTCGTGAATTTTATGCTGTGACATTAACAGGTGTATTTCCCTTTCGTTTGGAGCAGTGCAGGATTCCCAGCCTGGCTGCAGCTGTGGCACCGTTTGGTGGCAGCGATTTCCTGGGTCAGCCCTGCTGCAGCCTGGTGGAAGTCGTGAAGAGAGTGATGCCCTTCCACACCCCCCAGTGATTCCATGGGGAGGTAAAGAGCACTCAGATGGGTGTGCTGGCATGTGAAGTAACACACATTTGTGAGTCTGCAGTGCACTATTGATTGTGAGAATGTGAATTTTCTGGGGAGGCTGCTGCTTTCAGCATAGATCACAAAAAAAGATCTTTGTGCTATTGATGTTTCAGCCTCCCTTAAATACTTGTTCCCTTTGATATTCCTGGTTGGATTCTCTTCTGCCTCAGCTTGGAAAGGCCTGATCCAGTGCTCCTGGATCAGAGGAGAGAGAAAGGCTTCTCAGGACCATGCTGGGCATTCACATCTCCAAATGTTCTGCTCAACCACTCTGTCAGTTTCTGCTATTGAGAAATGAATGGCCACATCAAAAACTTCTTACTCAGTTTGACCAGAATCTACCTCAGCCCAGACTGTGGGAAAACTCAGCTCAGTGGCCTGTGGGGTACTTACAGCCAGGAATATATAGAAATTTCGGTTAAAAAGCAGATCAGGTGTGAATCCATGCTTGGGATGGGAGGGTGAAAATAAGCTGAGTCTCTATTAACATGGCTGTTAATAATTACCAGTCATCCAATGACAAGCCAGTGTTTAGTGTGAACTAAAATGAGCTCAACTCTGAATAGAGTACAACAAATGAAGAAAAACTTTGGTCCTAGAAAGATGGTGTGATTGCATTGTAAAACCATTCTCACACAAACTGGTGCTCCACCTGTTCAATGCAATTTCACACCTTGCTAGATCTAATCCTACATCAATAAATTAGAGAAAATATCTCCAAAATTTTATTACCAGTAAACCCTTTCCCTATGGTCTCCACTGAGGTTATTCACTGCATCAATAGTTTGAGGTGAAATAAGTTACTTTGGATATCTATCCTCTTGTGGGTGGCTTCAGGGGCATTTCCCACTCCCCCCTCATCTCATGCCTGTTTAAGGGTGGATTATTGGCACTGTGGAGGTCACTGGGAACAGCAGCCAGCTGCAAACATTCCCATTTTTTTTCAGTCAGGTTCTTCATAGCAAGTGCAGGATTACTTTAACCATTACAGAATTTTTAAGCTAGTTTAGATACCTTCGTACTTGTTTCTTGCCTGTACTTGGCACACACTAGATAAAACCATTTTTACACAAATGCAAACCAGGATCCCTCTGTATTCACCTGACTCCCAGGCAGGAGACTTTAAGATAAATACAGATGTTCAACCAGTGTTGGCAGGCTTTAATTCCATACAAAGAAACTTCACTGTTGCCCTTTTCCACTTGCTTGTGCTATACCCCAGAGAGAGAAAATCTGATTGTTTTCAATGACAAATTATGTCTGGCTGTTGTTATTCAGCAGGCAACACAAACCCTTCACTGACCTGTATGCTCATGAAGCTCCAGAACGCTGACCATCAGTAGAAGAAAACTCCACAAGTTCATGGGTCCTTTTCCTCCAGGACTGAAATCCTGGGGAAAAATAAAATAAAATAAATCAGCCTCTGTGTCCCCACAACCCTTCTGCCAAAAGTCTGCAATCAGCTTTTTAATACAGGGCAAGGACTAGTCTAAGAATTACCCTCAGAACTCCCAAATACCTTGACCACTTATAATTGCTTCCAGACTTACTTAAGATCTTTAGACTTTTAATAAGATAATAAAAACAGAGCAAACAAACCACCGGAGATGAGAGAGGTGGAGGGTGATGGAAGGTGATTTTACCTGTCACTGCACCAAGCTGGGTGTTGATGAAGTTAAAGCCATACAGAACACCTGATAGATGTACAGAGATAAAATGAGAGAGGAGAGAACACAATGCTGTCAGTTCATCTCTGAGCCAGGATAAATATTAACATTATCAGACTACTGTGAAAAATCCCAGAGAGGGATTACAACCAGAGATTCCTTAGAAGAAGAAGGGGTGAAAAAAGAAAAGAGAGAGATAAATGGACGCCTTTCTGAATGCTCTGAAGGCAGTGAGTATCACTTTCTCTCAACACATTGTCAAGCTCTTTCACAGAGCAAACAGGTCTTTCATTTCACAGCCTCTTCTCCCTGCTCAAGGGCCATGGGTAGATCCTGGAAAGAAAGAGGATTGTGGAAACTTGTCAAGTGGCGGGAGGGGTTTTCAATTGGCGTTTGAAAAAGGACTCAGTGAAACCTGATCTGGTGTTATCACAAGCACCACTTTCCTTTCCATCCCCGGCACTGGCGCTCCCGTTTGCTTTCCCCCAGGACGTGGCACCAAAGGGATGTTCAGGAGAAGTATGTGGGGTGACAACTTGGGGTGCTGGCACAGCGTCTGGGAAGGAGTGAACGAGGTGCTCCTAGGCTGAGGACAGAGATGATGCACCCCAGCAGCTCCAAAAGGCTCCCAAACAAGATAAACAGCTCCCAAACTCTAGTCCTGGCTTTAGAGCCGTGCTTTCATCATTTCTGCAGTGAAAGCTTCTTCCCCTCTTTGCCTTGCTGCAGTTCACCGTGTATGGGCTGGGAACCATAAAATCAAACAGGTTAAAATTAATTCTCCATAACCACGAGTTATTATTAAACTAGATAATGATGTCATGATGGGGAAGAAAAATACAGGTGAGTGGGACAGGTGTTTTTATTGCTCTCACATCGCAGGATAACTCCACAGTTACACAACCAAAACCACAGAATTTTTCATCAAAGCACCAGAGACCAGTTGAACATCCTGGAGGTTTATTAGTATTTGAGCCAGCTACCAACAGAGCACAGAACAGTGTCTGTGTAAGAAAGAGTTTTAGCGACAGGGTTTTCTTACCTCTGGAAAAGAAATTGATGAGGAAGTTATAAAGATAAAATGGACTGAAAAAAAAAAAACCAGAAAATATCTGTTCACCATCTCTCCTTCTAGAAGAACTGGAAGGCAGCAGCTGGAACTTGCAGACCAGCTGGAAAAGGAAAAATAATTTTTCACACAAAGCCTGTTTAGTCTGTAGAGCTTCCCACTGCTGGATGTTGTGCATGATCAAAGGCAAATGGAGAAATTAATTAAGGAAAGAAATTAATTTTGATTACATTGGAAAGTCCCACAGCCACACATCTGGGTCTTGAGAGGCTGTTCTGGGGAAGGATCACTGTGAGTTCGTGGTGTGACATTCCTTCATCAGTGTTCACTCTGGCCACAGCTGGAGACAGGATGCTGAGAGAGATCAGCCCTTGCACAGAGATTGGCTGCATTTATTGGCCTTTGAAATGACCAGTGGAAATGTCACTGTCATTTACCCCAGCACTAATAGATAACACATTCCTGTCCACCGCCCTGCCAGGGTCCAGATTCCTCACAATTATTTGGGGTGATGATAAAACTACCAGGTCTGAGTTTTCAGCTCAGTAGTGAAGCTAGGGATGGCCAGCCAGAGCCCAGCTCCCACATCCTCCAAATCCAGGATGGGCAATGCACTCCCCACTGATAACTGAAGATCTGGGCTTCCCACAGCTGCTGTGCTCGCACTGATCATTAATCTGAGCAAAGACCCAGGGCTGATTTTCATAAGTGCTGAGTACAGACAGCCACGACTTAAGCCAAAAGGAGCTGTGAGCCTTCAGCATCCAAGGCAATGAGGCTGAACCATCAAAATCTCCTCTGCTCAGAAACTCTGTGGTACTACAGAGTCAGCTCCCTGCTGCCTGGCTGTGCCTGGGAAGCTGGGTTGGGCACAGAGAAGGTGTTGGGGATGGGATGGGGATGCTCCAGGAACAGGCAGGACTGTGCCACCTCCCTCTGAAAGTGGTAGCCAGACAATGCTGGTAAATCGTGTTCCAGCATCTTGGGAAAGAGGCTGCTTAGCACAGGAGGGCTTGTGGGGCTGTGGGGACTTGCTGTGGGACCTCACAGCCTCACATCTAGGGAGGGTTGTTGTCAGGGTAACACAATGGAAGTGTTCCCCATGAGTAAGAAAGAAAATATCCCCCTTTCCAGTCTGTTTAGCCCTGTACTCTGTACAGCATTAACCCCACAACACAGGTTTTCCTCCCCTGCCTCCAAGCCCCCCTCACACTCCTCCCAGCAAGGAGAGCTGATGGGTGTTTTGTAAAAATCCCCTCCTTCTGTATTTACTTCCTAACCCAAATGCCAGGAGACAGTCGACAGCTGGCTTAAATCTCTTCAGCTCAGGAGATCAGTCCCGAGCCCCCCCACCCCCCCCCCCCGCCGCTTTTTCTAATAAAAATTAATTTATTATGATCCAGAGAGTTGAAATTAATCTGCCTCCGGAGAGGCTGTGTCTGGCGAGGCCCGGTGAGGAGGAGGCAGAGGGCTCAGGAGGGCACATTAACAGTATTGTTGTGCTTAATGTTGTGTAGCAGCAACATCTGCTAATTTAATGCACGAGCAGCCAGCTGCCTCCGACAGCTCCTAACAAGGAGTGGGCACTGGGGAGAGGGGAGGCAAGGGGAGCTTAGCAGGAGGGTGAAGGTATGAGCCCCCCTCTCCAGATGCTGTGTAATGGCAGCATTAGCTGGTTAAATCCTTGGGGACCACCCCAGCAGGTTTCTTCAGCTGGGATTGAGGTGACATCCAAGCTCTGCAAAGGCAGCAGTGAAGGGGTCACTGGTGGTTTCAAAGCCCAGTTTCGCCCTTCATTTGTTGGGATAAACAGAGCAAGGAGTGAAACAAGTTCTCTGCTTAATCCAGACGTGCCCAGAGCAAATGGAGTGAGGGATGGACATCAAGCCAAAACAACATGGAGATGGTGTAAGGAAAATCACACCTGTAACCAAGCCTGGTGTTATTCCCAAGTGGGTCATCCGAGCAGTGGGTTCTTGAGAGCCACTTTTGCAAAAGTTCTTCTTCTTCTGCCAAATGGAAGAAGCTTAAAAAAGGGAAAAAAAAAATAATCCCAATCCTCAGAGAGGAATGGATTCCCACTTCTGGGATCATAATCAATGTAAAGCTGTTCAGTAGCATCACGGAAGCGATGTCGTCACACAGGATTCATGTGGCTGGCAGGTCTCTGAGCTGGGCACAGTGCATCTGCATAAATAAATAGATATGGAAATTCCCTGGGTGCTCATGGACCCTGCTCAGCACAGGCAAGGACCTCAGAGGCTCAGACTGGTCTCAGACTGCTGGATGGCTCAGAGGTTTGGGCAGGATGAAGGACTGAAGCAAGGAGAGGCCCAGGCTGCAAATTTCAACATGCTGTCCTTGAAATGAACAGGGAGGAGTTTTTCACCCAATATGGCAGTGAGAGAAGGCTGCAAATTTCAATTTCAGATCTTGATGGGGGTGGAAGTAAAGGCAGAGGGGAGGTTTTGAATCCTCCTGTACAAAGAGCTGCCCTAAGAGTGAGTCCATGTTCCTTCTCTAATCACATTCAGTGTTACCTGTGTCCATTTCACATCTCCATCATTAAGGAAAGACCCAAGGCCTGACTGCTTCCCTCTCATCACCAGGGAATCCAGCACACAGAGGAAAGTATTGGTCATTGAGGAAGAAGCCAAAGGTGGACAGCAACTCTGACTTCCACTGGGAAAGAGAGAAGTCCACAGGGGTCTGAAAATCAGGAGTGAACAAGCCATGGCATGTTCTCTGATGCATAGTGTAGTCACAGCAGAGACCTGGACCCTCAAAAGAGGAGGTGGTAATTCACAGCTGCTTGCTATGTTGTGGAAGAAGAATCAGATTCATATCCAGTACCTGACATAGGAAATAGCCAGTGGTAGCTCCATGAGAAGAGTGGCTGTGAGACCCCAAACACTCAGACTGCTCATACCCATAATGGTGAACCCCTATAGGAATATCAGGTTCTTGATCCTAAACTCCTGGGACACCCCTATGTCCCTTGGGCAGACCAAATTCAGGGCCATGACAGATCCTGCCTCCAGGCAAACCAAGGGCAACACAAACAGAATGGGAAGAGATACTGCATTGGGATAAAAGAATATGGTAAACCTCTTAGGGAAGGGAATGAAATGATTTTTTCTCAAATAACCAACATAAGGATTTGAAAATGAACATCTCTTAGTATTAATTTAATTAAAGCAGCATGCTGCCGTTACTTATAAAGCTAGAAGAATCAGTCTGTTTAATGGGTTCTCAGCTAATCAAAAATTAATTAAGCGTTTAGTGGGGATTCCAAATCCCTGAATTGGATTTAAAGAAGCCTGTTTCCATGTCTTTTTCAAGTGTTGCTTGTTTTACTATAACAGGAGACGTGTTTGATTGTGCAGACCTCCCATTATCCCTGGCTTGCAGGTGATCAGCCTTGAAATTCATTCTTGTTAGTTGATAGCTGCTCCGTTCCCGAAATGACTGTGACAGAGCATCACTAAGTCTCTGCCAGCCCTAAAAGAGGGCTCAGAGCTTTCCTTTGAGCATTGTGCCATGCCTCTGCTCACTAGTTCACAGGTGATAAAGAAGGAAGAGCAGAGCAGGGCTGAGAATGGGGAAATCTCCCCCTTGTTTCTGAGGTTTCTTGGTGATGTGGTGAGGAGCAGCAGTGCATTAAATGGGCTCTCTCCCTCCACAATTCTGCTTGCAGATGCCCTACTGCCTTTGCCCTCAGTAAATATTAATAATAAATAAATAGTAATAATAGTAAATATTAATAATAAATAAATAGTAATATTTACCTATTGCACCCTGCTCCCCTCCCTCCAGCCCTTTCTCAGCTCTCTGAAAGGCAACCCCCAGCACTGAGTGACGGAGACCATTCACCCACAGGCAGCAGCTACCGTGGCCCAGTCCTGAGCTGGATGAAGACAATTTTGGATGAAGACAACTCCCAGCAGCATGTTTCAGGAGTTCCCTTCACCCACACCCATTTCTCCTGCCCATTTCTTCACCACCATGCTGTGCATTCTGTCTTGATGTACTAAACAATCCCAGGGAGCAGATGTGTCTGGAAAACCCTGTCCATTGAGAGGCAAAAAAAATAAAAATAAAACCTGTTTTAACTGCTAACAATTCTCCAATTCCTTTGGCAGTGAGAACAGCGAGGTGGGCAGCCAGGCCCGGGGAGGGAAGGCTGGTGCACAGGGAGATGTGGTGCTGCTGGAGCTGGCTGCCTGCAATCACTGCTCATCAAACTGCTCCCTGCAATGGAAACCACGGCCTGAGCCTGCAGCTGGAGACAGCTCGATTTGCCTTTCATCTCTGGAGATCCCTTTTTTAGCTATTCAGCAGGCTGACAATGTAAATAATACCAATAATATTTTTTTAAAGGCAAAAAAAATTTTTAAAAGCATCAAGTGTCAGGCAGGATGCAAAATTTTTCTGCCTCTCCTTTTGGATGGGGGGTAAGGGGTGGAAACTTAGTAATGCTCTACCTGAACCCCTTAAAGCACAACATCTTTGAAGTAGCAAACTGGCAAATACACTCAATCAATTATAAATGAAATAATCTTCTTAAAATATTAGAGATTTGGGTGCTAAGCAATACTGGAAGATTACGGAGAGAAAATCAGTTTTAGAGCTTCCTAAAGTGACAGAAAGAGAATAATCGGAAGAAATGGTGAGAAGTTTAAAACGATTATGTAGATTTGTGTCAGTGAAAATGTCCCAGCAATCCTTAGCCGATCTCTCGTACGCTGGAAATAGATTACGTTCAATCCTTTCTTAAAGGGGTAGGTTTCTTTCAAGTGTGGGGGTGGTTTAATTTCTTTTCTTAAATTTTTTATTTTTTTTTACTTTTCTAAGCACGTTTGTGTTATTTTTAACCTTCAAATGAGGCTGGACCCAAGGGCACATGTGTGTTTCTTTGCAGTACTGGAGATGGATGTACTGGAGCAGGAGTTGGGATGCACTGGTGGCTATGGGGGGCCCTGTCCTCACTTTCCAGCTTTACACCCCACATGGAGCAGCCACCAACTGGAAAAAGACATCAAGCCTCAGATATTCACAAGAGCAGGGCACTCAGTCCTCACTCTGCTTGAACCAGGCAGATACAGAGAGTTTTCACCAAAGCCAATTGGTTTTTTTCCATTGGAAAACCATCCTTTCAGGGAAAAAAATGTGCCTTGGAAAGGTTGAGGAACCCAAGTTTATGAGCAAAATTCACTCCCAACCTTCCTGTGGCACAAGCATCTTCAAAAGGAGTGAGAGGCAACCTAGGAAGGGAACAGGAGCCCACAAGGGGCACTTTGACCCTGGTTTTGGTACAAACAGGCTATGGAGAGTCTGCACTACATTTCCTTTTGTTGCTGTTGCAATTAAGATCCCACCTGATCCTTGATGGCTCTTCAATTCACGTTTACAGCCTCAGTGCAGATTGTTGGGGTAAGTCAGAGCCTATCCTCCACACAGACCTACAGTTTTTACACAACCTCCAGATATATCCCCAGTAGAAAGGACTGCACGACCTGAAAATCAGCTTTTCCACACAATCACCCACTTTGGTTTCATGAGATTGCTCAAGTTTGAGATACAAACCATGGAGTCCTGGTGCCCTGAGGTGAGGTGCTGGCAGGTGCATGGGGAGGGGGCTCCCAGAGCCAAGAGAGGAGGGCAGGAGTCTATTAATCCCCCAGGATTTCAGTGCTGGTGTTTGCAGACAGAAGCAACAGAATAATTCAGAGGGAGAAACTAAAATAGGAGAAAAAGGCACATCAACGTCAGGGCTGCTTTTAAAGATGGTGCAATTAAACCGAGGGGTTGGTGAGAGCTGTTGTTAATTGATAGCAAAGGAGAGGAAGCTGTCTCCAGGGAGAAGCAGATAATGTAGGTAATCTTCAGAGAGGATTTGCCTAAAGAGGTTTGGGAATGGAAATTCCTGGAGTCAAGTAGGGGTGGAAGAGGAAGATGAAATCTGGTTTGTCAACAGCCGTCAAGGAGATGTGGACCCACCAAAAATCAGCCAGGCTCTCTAAGGTAACACTGCCTTCACATAGGAACCACAACTCAGCTCATCTTCTGAGTCATAGGTGTTTTCAGTAGAGAAAAAAAGCTTTTCTAGTTTCTAAATCAGATAATTTCAATAGCAAAAAAAACCCAACCCCTTTTCGACAATGTGCGTTTTTTCCACTAAAACAAGTAAAATATTTTTTCTCTTGTTTGGGTCCCCCCATCATCATTGCCTTATTGGTTTCCTTACCTTTTTTGCTCTTGCTTGTTTTCCTGAGGGCCAAAGTGAAAAAAAGAAAACAAAGATTGGCAGAAAAGGATTTCCAGATGAAAACCTTTCTTAGAGATTCTTGCAAAATGTCAAAACAAAAAACTTCCCTAAAAACACTACAGAAAAATAAATTTGAGTACAAAACATGGGGCTTTTTAAAGGTCCTATTTTTCAGCATCTCTGAGAACTGGAAGTGTTTTCCTTTGAGTTTGGAGGAATTTGGGGGTTATTCCAAGTTATGGCCACCCTCTGTGCTGCTCACCCCCTGTACGCCTGTGGCTGCTTTGGCCTCATCATCTCCAGCAGCTTCCCCAGAACACCTTCATCTAATCCCAGCCCACCCTGGGGATTCAGACAGTGGGAAGCAGCAGCCCTTACCTGTCGCTGATGGAGAGGGTAGGCAGAATTAGCTAATGTTTGTAAAGCTCTTAGCAGATGACAGTGCTGTTGTGTGGTGCTACACCCATATTATAGCTGGATGCAGCTTGATAGTCAGGCATGGAATCAATTTTTGAATAATGGATATTAAAAACGTCAACTATGACACCCAGCCATAATGCCTGCTGCACGCTGAGTGCCTGTATATTGTTTCACACACTTAATATACAGTGGAGGCACTGTAATTACTCCCTGCTAATCCCCACACTTCCTAATCTGCCCGTCCGTATGAAACCTGGCTGCCTCTTCCCACCTCTGTGCAAAGATTTCACAGCACAAGCTGCACCTAGCTGTCACTGTGCTTAAGACACCTCTCTCTCTCTCTTTTTTTTCCCCCCCCAAAATATTGTGAGTTGCCAAGCAAAGATTTGCTAATTGCACTTATCCGGATCCCTCGACCGGCTCTCGCAGGCTGCATTCATTACCAGCAGTCACTTAGCATCAGTGGCATGGAACCAGTTGTTTACCCAGGAAAGGCAAAGGACCTCAAAGAAATACTGTCAGGAGTCATGCACCAGGGAAATACATTTATTTGCAGCATAAACTGTGGGAAATGTGAGCGCAGAGGGCTCAGCCTCACTTAGGATTAACCATCTGAAAATTGAATGCAAGGTCTAAACAAATCTAGGTAAGTTGTCTTTGTTTAGAGTTTCTTGGGCTTTGAGCTAGCTCGTGTTTCCAGTCTGTTCTGTCTGTTTTATTCACCTGTTTCACCCAGACCCATCCACCAATACACGAGGGGTAAGTGGTTGAGACAGGGACACTGAGTAGCTGGGAAGTGATCATGAATATCCACAGACTGGGAAAGAGGAACATTTTCACAAACAGAAATACCTTGAACCAGTCTTTCCAGTATGAGCAGAAGGGCCTGAAACAATCAAACCAAGCTTCATGTACAGCTTGATAGGACAATAATTTAGATGGACTTGTCCAGCCTCCAGTTCAGCCTCCTGCTGCAAACAGGGTCCACTCTGAGGTTAGATGCAACTTCAGCATTATATCAGGCTGCTCAGAGCCTTGTCCAGGTGAATTTTGGATGTCTCCAAGGATGGGACTCTTTTACAGGGCTTACAACAGACTGTACAATATGGATGACAGGGGTGGAGGTGAGCAGGAATGGGGTGGGAAGGGGAGAAAGTCCAAATATCAGTATTCATCTGCATCTGTCCAGCTCACCTGACACACTCTCTCACCCCACACACACTCTCTGCTGCAGGAAAGTGGCTGTGCACATACCATCCCTTTGGAAAAGCCCCAGTCTGTCCTCCCAGTCCTTCTCAGTGCCTGCAGGCAGCAGCACAGGCTGAAGAGGGACTGCTATTAGGGAATATAGCTTTAATTATTAGATCCAGGCCCAGTTTTCTCGAAGGAAAAGGAAATTACCTGCACTTGAGCTGAGCAGGAAAAGCTTCTTTTCTGCTGCTATTGCACATTTCATCTCCCACGCCACCCATGAGGTTTGTGCTGTGCCAGAACCCCTGTATGGGAAAATCCTGACTCATGGCTGGATCTGGGGCACCTCAACACCCCAGAAAATGAGTCAGAAGAGGAAGAACTTTGCTGGGATGATGATGGATTTTACCCCTCAAGCTCTATCTCTGACAACTCCCCACTGCATGAAACCCTTAGGACTCAAATGAGGTCAGATATGCCACCACAGATCAGGCAGAGCCACACTGCTGATGACCTGAGGGCTCAGAAATAAAAGAAAGGCTCCTTGAGGTAATTTTCTCACAGTCACCTTAGATATAAACCTGCTTTTCTTTAGAAAATCAACCTATGTGTGTCGTACACAGAAGCACTATAGAGGTGCCACCTGCATCTCAAAGTAGGTCTTTACTTACACATCACAGAAGTAAACTGAGGCATGCAGCAGCAGAGAGGGAAATGTAAGTTGGACCCATCTCCTTTTCCTTTTAGTGGAATTTCTTGGAGTTTTGTGTTACATCACTTGGATATAACTCAAATAAAGACCTGGGCCCCAGAACGCTGCATGTTGGCACACAGCAGAAAGCCAATCCCTGCCCAAGTATTTCTCATTCCCTATCCATACTGATGGAGCAGATGTTAGAGAATGGAAAATCTTTCTCCTTACAAGAAAACTAACAGTTTAAAAATTAAAAAAACCCCACACATTTACAAGGCTGCACAAAATGTGCTCCTCATTCAGGTGCTCTTCTCTCTGTGTTCAGCCTCTGCCTCTTTAGAGTCACTTATGGGTTTAGCCCAGAGCTGCAGCACTCTAACACCACCAGATCCTGGTGCACAGCATCTGAGAGTCCAATTTGGTTTGTTTTAAACACAGAGAGTGTTGGGGAAGCAAAAGCTTAACAGTACCAGTGCTGTGACTCCCTGCACAGACACAGCAGAGCCGGTGCCAACCCTCCACACACAGCCCCTGAGCCCTGCACACAGCCTGAGACAGGCAGCACGCCAGCCTGAGACAGCTCTGAGCCCAGAACTCGATTATTGCTTAACTTTCCTGCCAAGCCTCCAGCTCCCTCTGTGCTAAATCATTCCCCATCGATCCGTTCCCATTATAAAGCTCCTGTCTCCCCCACGAGCATGCAGCTCCATATGACTCGACTTCCAGCACAATTGAGCTCGGGCCTTAAAAATCAATACTGCAGCAACCCAAGGATCAGAGGCCAATGGGGTCTTTAACAAACGTGTCTGGTGCTCTTGACTTGAGTAGGCTTCAGCCTACTTTGAGGTCCTTTCTGATCCATCATGGGTTTGTTCAAGTTGTCATAAAGCAAATTTGCAGTCATTGATCCAGGCAGAATGAAGTTGTGAATATCAGATGGAGGATGGAGGGGGGAGAATAACCCTAGAGAAAGAGTTTTAATAGCTTATAGGCAACACATGTCTGAGCTAGAGAAAAGCAAATTAGGAAAATGCAAACAAAATAAGCTTTTTGTATTTGGTTTGGGTTTGTTGTTTTTTTTTTTTTTCAGCCTTTCTTCCCTCTGGAGAGGGAAGCTGTCCTGGATCTTATGAAAAACAAGAGGAAGCAATAAATATTATTAACTATAATACAGGGCAGGGCTTTTTCTAATGGATGAGGGCTATGGCTACATATAGTTGGGATATTAACTGTAGACCACATCATATAACGATAACTTATAAATATATAGAAAATAACAGGCCAGATTCTTCTTTTCCATGAAACCCTGTGGCTCCACTGAAGCAAATTCAGCTCCTGCCAGCAGACAGGACCCAGGGAAACTCATTTCAAAGCAAAATAACTGAAGAGGGAGGAAAGTGGCTTTCCATAAAGTGCGATTCTGATGACAAATTACCCAACCACCTGCAAAATGTATTAACGAGGCTTCTCTATGCAACAAATTGCACAAAAGCCAATTGAATTTAATATAAGGGTCATTCATCTCCCTGGCTTTTTGTTACTTTTAATTCAGCTCCAAATCTTTTCAAAACTCATTAAATGAAACATAATCAAAATTCACATTTCTGCACCTTTTCCTTTATTTCCGAATCAGAACCCTGCATCCCAACACTCCCAGCTTGGCTCAGCTCTGCTTTCAGAGCTGCTACCCATCCTCTGCAAGGATAAAACTATTTCATGTTTTGAAGATCACAGAGAAATGGGGATCCAGGCTGGAATTCTTGTGCAGGAAATGTCTACATCACCTTCACATTACCTAAAACACTGGGGTGTTCAGAGCAAATATGAGATGTTTGCTGAGCTTTTAATGGCAGTTCTGGAAAAGGAGAAGTAGCTGGAAAATGAGGAACATTCCTGAGCTCTTCTCCATCCATCCATCCATCCATCCATCCATCCATCCATCCATCCATCCATCCATGTATCCATCTACCATCCTGGTGGGAGCCCCTGGGACCCCCCAAGTACTGAGGAAAGACAGCTGGGTCCTGTGTAGTGGAGGGGGTGTTGGGAAGGGAACCTAGCCAACATGCCAGAGAGTAGGGGCTCCCCAAAAATATTCAACAATGGAGTCACCCTAGGTTGCACCATCAATAATTCCATTCCCCAGGCCTATATCTACAGCAGCATGGAGATATTGTCTCTGTGCAAGTCAGTTGTGTTAAAAAACCCCCCAGGTCCCCACTCCTTTCCAGGTGAGATTTGAACCCATTTGGTACCACAGAGCTTGCTCCCTCTTCTTGCCTGATCTCAGAGTAGCAGCCCCTGACTGCTCACAGCTTTCCCTGTCACTCAAGATTTATCCTTTAAGTCCCAGTGAAACTACCCTTGAGTTCAGTCATCACTGGTTAGGCCCAGAAATCCCAGTCCAAGAAAGATTTTCAACTTTTCTCCCGTCACTCACCATGGCTAAGGTGACAGGAGTGTCCCTTTTACAGGAAAACTGATGATTTCATTTTCCCTGCCAGTCCAAACTGTAATAAAAAAAAAGTGCTACAATTTCTCATGCTGCTCTTCCCTGCTGAGAAAAACTGGGGCGGATGAAATTAAGTCTCCTTTTCATTTTTGTTTACATTTTTCACCAAAGAGTTTTGTTTTTATGTTTACTTTTAACCAACACCTGTCCTGTCACAGTGTGCTGTCACTCCTGTGTTAATAAGACTGAAACAGTTTCTCCTTCTGGCCGGTTCTTCTCCTCTAAAACCTTTTGCACTTCTCATATCAACATTATCTGTTGAAAACAGGCTCAGAGAGAAATTTCCAGCTGGGTGCATTTGCATCTTTGCACACTTGGCCATTTCCAGGCAAGTCAATAGGGCAATGCAGCAATTTCAGCATCTGTGTGGAGTGGAGCCGCAGTACCTACACCGTCTCCATCTCTGTTTTATATTGTGGTGATGGAGGAGCAAACAAGACTTCCATTCCGGATGAACAGAGAGAATCAAGGATTGCACTCACTGCCTTTGATCCATTTGGCTGAGAACATCCCTCCCTCGAATTCATTCCCTTTTAGAGCCATCTTTCTTCAATCGAAATTATTCCTTAATTCCTCCTTTTCCTCCACACCTGCCGACCTGCTTTCCTCCATATCCATCAGCCCTTGTGCTCACCATAAATAGTCTGTGTGAATGTTTGCTGATATTACTGCTGCTTCCCAGTGATGCAGCCTCCACCTTGCACTCTCTGCTCCATCTCCATCTATTGCTTTGCCCCGCTGCCTGTCTGAGAGCGGCTGCACACCCTCCTGCAAAGCGTTATCTCATTATTTCAATTCTATCTGCTAAAGCGTTTGGAGAGACAGTGTATTAAAGACACTATATAAAAATAAATTGAATCGAGAGGAAATCTATATACCTAAAGTTGTAAAAAGGAATAGTCTCCAGTGATGACTCTATTTCCAGCGATGGCATTGTAACAAGCCGGAGCCCATCTCCCAGCTGAATTTTAAATAGCTCTGCTCAAATTGAGCAGAGCTGCCAGGCTCGCAAGGCTGGGGCTGTGTCCTGGGGAGCAGGGGCTCAGGGAGGCCTGGGAGAGGGGTGCACAGAGCAGGGGACTGATGCTGCAGCCCAACCTGCCCCCTCCCTGGGCTCTTCCAGACCAACAACGCACCAGCACCATGTTCCCAGCTCAGCTGGGAATTGCAAAGAGGAACAGACTGATTTTCCCTCAGCTGTTCCCTTGGGCATCATTCCCCCTATTCAGCATTCCCCCCATCACCGAGGCAGCAAACCCTGGCAGCTGGCCCTGTGCTGCTGTAGTGAGCTGACACTGCCCAGATGTCAGACACCCCCCAAGCCTCCCTCTCACTGCCCTCTGCAGCTGGACAGGGGAGAGAAAATACAACAGAGCGTTCATGAGTTAAGGACCAACAGAGATCATTCAGCAAACACCCTCATGGGCAAAACAGTCAGTTAGAGATATCAACTGAATTTATTGCTAACAAAATCAGATCATGAGAAGTAAAAGAAAACCTTGAAAACACCTTCTTCTCTACCGGTCCCTCCTTCCCAGCTCCACCTCCTTCCCCAGCGGCTCAGGGGACACAGAGTGGGGGTCATGGTCACTTCATCACCTGTGGTTTCTCCTGCTGCTCAGGAAGACGAGTCATTCCCCTGGTGCACTGAGGTCCCTCCAACGGGAGACAGTTCACTGTGAACTTTCCCAACATCTCACAAGGAGCACTTCTCCATAAACTTCTCCAATATGGGTCCATCCCTCTCAAACTGCTGCAGCGTGGGCCATACTTCCATCAAGGACGGGCTGCTCCGGGGTGGGCTTCTCTCTCTATGAGCTCACAGCCTCCTGCCAGGCATCCACCTGCTCCTGCATGGGTCTCTTCCACAGGCTGCAGGGGCACAGCTGCTTCACCATGGTCTTCACCATGGGCTGCAGAGGAATCCCAGCTCTGGTGCCTGGAGCACCTCCTCCCCCCCTTTCTCCACTGACCTTGGTCTCTGCAGAGCTGCTCATCCCACACACTCTCACTCTGCTCTTCTCTGGCTGCAATTACAACTGCACAATAACTTTTTCCTTTCTTCTCAAACCCATTATCACAGAGGCGTTCCCACCACTCCTAATTGGCCCAGCCTTGGCCAGCAGCACATCCATCTCCTGGAGCCACCAGGGATTGGCTCTGCTGGACACAGAGGAAGCTTCTGGCAGCTTCTGGCAGAAGCCACCCCTGTAACCCCCCTGCTACCAAAGCTTGGCACAGCCAGTACAGCTGGTCAGGGAAACACAGCCCAGCCTCCCTCCCTTTGCAGTCTGCCTCAGCAAAGGAGTCAGGCACAGTTCTAACACATGGAAAAGCAACACAGGGGTGGTTTTGGATCCCACTAAAACCAAAATTAAAATGGGGTTGCTGCTTGGCTCAGTGACTCTGAGTGAAGAATTTGTGTGGGACAAGGGGTCCAACAGGGACCAGGTGCAGGTTTCTGGGCCACACTGGCAACCCAGAGCCAAAAGAGGCTGATTCATGTCTAAAAGTCAATATTCCCAGCCTTGCACAGTGATCACCAGCAGCCACACAAGGCTGTTGCAAAGGAGGAGGGACCTGTAGCAACCATAGGATGCCTTCTGCACCTTGTGCTCCCTGCAGCCCTGAGGAGCAATAACTTGACAAGGTGTCCCCAGCACACTTTTTTCTCTCTGTTTTTCCAGGATGTGAACCATAGTGCCAAAAATATGTTTGCCATTCTTTGACTCTTTCAGGGAGCAAGGAGCATCCCAGTATTTAATGAGTCAATTTAGTGGCTTCGCTCAGGTGGTAAAATTCAGACCATTCAATGGCTCAAGACTCCTGTATTTTCATAAAAATTAAATCTTCCAAAGGGCAGTGAGGGAACCAGTGGAGTAGGCTATAAGGTGGTAAAACATCTCCCCCAAAAAAGCAACCTTTGCAAGTCTTGATCACAGCTATAGAAAAAAATCCCACCAAACCAAACAAAAAAGGGCAATAAAACCCCCAAATGTCTGGAGGAACTTCTCCATTTCTTCCTCTCTTTCCAGCTCATTATGTCTTCATGAGGCTCATTACAAGCAGGTCTGAGACTCAGGCACTGACCCACAAAGGCCAGGAGGGAGGAAAGCTTTCCAATGCTGTCAGACCCAGCTGGATTGATTGAAGAGACACAGAGAGGCAAGTGAGATGGAGGGCTGGCTTTCCTGGGGCCCTGGGTTGGAAGTGACAGGATCAGGCTTCACTAGCACCTGCTCAGCCCTGCACAGCTCCAGCATCTCAGCTCCACTGGGAATGATGATTTTCCAGTGTACCAGACCCTGAATCCAAAAGTTGTTTACTGAAATCCGAGGGGAAAAATTTTAAATGAACAATGTCCAACAAAGAATTTTGTCTTTTCTGTGACCATTCACCAGATCAGGAGAGGGTTCTTCCCCAGCTGAAGCCTTCTTTTATCAGGACTTCTGTGCTCTGCTCCCTTTCCCATACTACAGTTCTATGTACTCCCATCACCTTCCTTGTGCCTCCTTTAGAAATTGTGTCAGTCTAAGGAATTCATCTGGCTGAAAACTAAAAGAGCTGGAGGGGATGAGAAGGCATGGAAGAGAGAGAGAAAAACTAAGCATTTTTCCTAAGCAAAGCACACTTCCTCTGGGAAATATCACCATGTTAAACCATCTTGTTTGTTGTTCAGGTTCCTCCTGAGCAGGCAAACCCAGAGATGGAGCTCCAGCCCTTGCTTTGATACAGTCCTGACACAGAGGCTGAATGGCTCTGCAGGTGCTCTGCAGGACCACTTCTCCACCCTGACTAGGGATGCTGGGATTTTTAGTCCCTTTGGGGAGGCTTGGAACCTTCCAGAGGGCCTGTGATGGTAGCCTACTTGCATTCATATTCCTGTGAGAGCTGGAAAGGTTATTTTCCTCATTTTTGTTGTATAGCCCAAAATTTTCTGCTGGAGCCTCTACTTCTTCCCCCAGTTTCTCTCTAGACCCATTCCTCTATTTCCTTGGCTGAATTTTCTCTTTGCAGTAGATCCCTACCAGCTCATTTCAACCAGTGGTGTTGATTCTCCCTGCTGTGGAGGCTGTATCTGCTTTTTTGGATTCAGTAGCACACCACAGCCCTTCTTGCATCTGAATTTTGGTTTTGCTAGCAAGTGAGGGGCAGCACTCAACTGAGCTTACAGCTGAATAAGCCTTTCTCCTGCAAACTCTTAGGAGAGGACATTATCTCCTAGTGGTGTGAGAAATGCCTCTGAGAAGGGCCTACAACAGGTCAGTGGAAAAACACTGTAATAAATAACATTCCTGATGGTCATACCAGGCAAGTGAGGACACCTGACACAATCAGGGGATAATAAAGAGTCTCACCAGGCTTTCAGGAGCATGGGGCTCAGAGGGAGACACAGAGCAACAAATCAGTGCCCCTGCCAGGTTCATTCCTTGCTGCCAGGAGTGGAACAGCTTCATTCCAGCAACTCAGAAGTGTTCTCTGGAAGTCTTGGATATATTCACTCAGGAGAAAATTACCTGTCAAAAGAACGATAAAGCCATGGTGTGATTTGCTACTGGAATCCATTTGTTCTCAGGCTGCATCATGTTCCCCTACTCAGCCTATTCCTGCTGAATGGATGGATGCAGGGGAAGGCATTAAAGAGCAGTGTCCACATTTACATCGTGGTGAGATGTACCATTGAACAATACAAATATCCTTTCTACTGCCATTCCTAAGGCTAAACCCATGCCTGTGTTTGCAAGCCTGAACCTGCAAGTGATATGTACTTTGAAAGGGCTGATGTGGTTCTCAGTGTGGCTGTGACAGGGAAAATGTGTCACATAAACCAAAACACCAAAAAGCAAAAGGCATCACTTGTGCTAGAAAAAATCAGAGTAAATCACACCCATTTACACCATGGAGCAGCTCTGTAGGTGTCCCTATCCAAGTGCCTGTGGGCCAGGATGGTTCCACAGGGTGGGTCTCCACTCACAGAAAATAAGGTGGAAGGCACTTCAAGAGGTCACTTGTTTCTGTGTTTCTGAGCAGGGCTCTAATGCTTCTTACAGCTAACTGGGGGTGTTTAGAAAGACAATAAGACCAGAATGCTTCTCACCAGTGCCAAACAATGTAAAATGGAGAAATATCCACAAACTGTGGCTTGGGAGGTTCATGTTGGAGAGCAGGAAACAATTACATACCATGCAGGTGATGCAGCACTTGGACAGGACACCAGAGGGGAGAGGGGGTCTCCAAACTTGGAGGTGATCAAGCCCTGCCACAACCACAACCAACCTGATTCTACAGGGGAAGACAAAGAATGTGAAAATAAAAGCCAAGACAAAACTCTTTAGAGCAGACAGTAGGAGAGAAAGGAAAATGCTATTGTCATTCTCCCACCTGAGAAGAGTGACAAAGGGAGACCTCCATGCCCACCCCTCTGGGTGCTGCCAAGATTTGCCAGCAAGGTCACAGTAATAAGCAATCAGCTGATTGAAATGCCACATTTCAGCCAACCAGGAGAATAAGAGGGCTTTCCATCAGGATTCTCCACAACAGAGCACTCATCATGATAAATGAAGTGGGGAAGAAGATAAATGAATATAACCTACTGCTGTGCATGGATTCATCAGCACAGGGAACGCTTCTGACAGAGACAGAGGGAGGCAAAAGACACAGCACAGGGAGATTTGGGGGGAGCAGGGACACAGGAAGGTTGCAATGGGCTCCTAAAAAGCACATGGGTGGAAAGGAGAGACCTCTGCTATGTGCAGAGGTGACCAGAAGGTTATGGGGGAAAAGGAGGAGTCTGCTGATCCATGGTGGCTCAGGAATGGTGTTGGGCAGAGGGAACTGCACCTCTTACACAGCAGCTCCTGGGTTTCTAATCTCAACTCCCTGTGGATCAGACCTTCAGTAGGTAGAAATATATGAAAAACCCCAGCAAATTTCCTGCATGATCCTGCTGTTCTCCAAGGCAGTCTCTGGGATGACAGGACTTCCACCCATGGATATACCCATCCTGCTTCCCATGAACGACAGACAGCATCACACTCTGTAGTTCCTTCACATGGTATAAAGCACTTTTTAATCCAGAAGACAAAGACATGATGACATCCACTGCTGGCAGCTGAAGCCAGCAAGGTTCAAACCAGTCAGAACTTGCAAATCAGTGGCAGTCAAGGTAATTAGCCATTGGAATGGATTGCTAGGAGTTGGAAGGAGCCCTCCATCACTTTCCTTCTTCATTACTGACAGTCAGGAAAGTGGGAGCAGAGGCTTTCTAAATGACATAACTAAGCATGGCCAAAAAATGCTGTGAGAGATTCAGGAAGGATGGGGAAACATTTTTTTATGGGGTGACCCTAGAAAATTGCAGCAGGCCTTGCTGGCTCTTTAAATATAATGCTGGTGACTCCCATTATGCCATTCTGCAGTGTCCAGTTACCAAATGGAGCTAGCAAGGAGTTGGGGTCAACAGAACAGTATGAGAAGCCATTGAACTTGCCTCTGCTTCCAGGATTAAACTGTTGTCAGATGTCTGGTTTTTCAAAGAAATTTAAATTCATATCATTGCAGATCTTAGGGTGATTCTCCCCCTCACCCATCCTTATGATGCAAAAATAGCCTGCAATGAGACTTTGTTTAAAGCCATGGAGTTAATTTTCTATAATAATTGTTAACAGTTGGAGTTTTCCTTTCTTCAAGCTCAAGGGAGAATCATGGACAGATTTATTAATGGTGTCCCCTGTGTGATTGATGGGCTGTCGAACAGGGAAACTTCACACCTGAAAAAACTTGAAACAAGAACACTTATACCAAAAATAACAACATCTGTGCCTGGTAGCTCTGCGAGTCTCTCTGTAGGGTCTTGTGGCTGAGCCTTCTGCCATGGCTTAGCCTCTGCTGGCAGCTCAGCCCCACACCAACACTTGCTCACTCCTTGTGTGGGATGGGAGAGAGAACTGGAAGGGTTGAGAGAACTCCTGGGTTGAGATAAAAAGCTTTAAAAAGCTTAATAGGTGGTGTGAAACTTTAAAAAGTTGAATAGGGGACATGAAAGCCACATGTGCTAGCAAAGCAAAGCAAAGCAAGGAATTCATTGCCCACTTCCCATGGACAGCCATCTCCAGGAAAGCCAGGTTCATCACACAAAACACTTCAGAAAAAGCAAAGACAACACCACCACTCCCATCTTCATCCTCTCCTGCCTTCTTTCCCCAGCTCTATATGGTGAGTATGATGTTGTAGGGTCTGAAATGTCCCTCTGGTCAGCTGGGGTCAGCTGTCCCAGCTTATGGCATCAGAGATATAGTGATGAATGATGGAAAAGAAGGGAGGCCATCTCTCCAAAAGGGTGAGCAAGCAAAGAATAAATTCCCTCTCTCTTCCCAAAAGTGTTTCCTGCAACACAACTTTTTATGAGAGCAAACAGGACTCACACATATAGTTTCCATACATGCACACTGTGATGTATGGGCAAATGTGAGCTCTTGAGAACATCCCTTTCCCCATTTTTGGTAACAGGCAACACCTGGAGACTTCCCAGCAGAACAAATTACACACCTCTGCTTCAAGAAACCACCAACAGCTCTGAGATTAGGCTGGGCAAGTAAAAGTATGAAAGCTCTTGTCTTAGTTGCCTGGCTCAAGCCTTTCCCACTGATCACAACTTCTACTCCAATGGCAAAAATAATCTGTTTTAATAATCTTAATAATCTTTCTCTAGTATCCTTTGTCCATATGGCTGGTAATCTGGCTGCTTAGGAATGAATTATAAAAAAATCCTCAAATAGGGATCTGACGGCTTAGCTCAGAGAATCAAAGAAATTAGAGGCAGAGGAGTCCTAGCTGGCCACTTAGTCTTCCTTACTCCCCAGGCCTCCTTCCCACAGGATTCTGCCAGCTGGATTGACAGTATTGGATCAGACTCATGGGTGGAAATCACTTCCTCTTCCAAGCTCTTCCCCAGCCTCCCATCACTGCAGCCACTTCTGTTCCAGTTATCAGGACCACATGTTCTTCAGGTCAGTGACTGTCCTTTACAGGGACTTTACACAAATCCCAGCATGCAGGGACCATGATCAGGGCAGACCCTTCACATGCTGTGCCAACAGTGACAACAAAGTACAAAATCCTTCTGGAGCAGGATTTTTGTCCTCTTCCAGGGCTTGCCAAGGTTTTAGACGAGATCCCACAAACGTTTCTTTCCATTTTATCTTTAGTGTAGGATGCATGCAAGGAGGGAGCTGGTCCAGCTGCCCTATAGAGCACAGCCAGAGACCTCACTGGTGTGACTCTCCTCTGATCAGGGGATCTGGCTCAGGCACTTGGGGTTGCAGGAAGGAGGAAGCTCCTATCTCACCTATTTTTACTTGTGACCGTTCATCCTGACCAAACCAGAGCCACCCTGTCAATACTGACACACACAGAGTGACACCAGTGTGCAAAGCAGACCTTGGGCAGAAAGCAGGGCCTGCTGGTGGTCTGCAATGGGCTTTTAATTTATTTAACCATTGGTAAACAGATGTAATCAACACAACCTTCCCCATCTCCTTTGGCACCACATCAGAGCCACAGCCAAGCTCCGCTGGGGACCGGCCGTCACATTGGGATGAGACTCTGAAGCCTTGAGGTTATGAGACCACTGCTGTGAGTTTTGCCCAAATCTTTACATGCCCAGTTGGTCTCAGCAAGACACCATTAACTTACAGAGGAAGAAGAAAGGAGCCCCATCTGGAGCTTAGAAAGCACAAATCTGCCATTCTCTCCTCACAGGCTGGGGCCGTCTGAACAGAAGGTAAAGGTTGCAGGGAGATGCTTTCATAGGGAACAATGCATGGGAAACACAGAGACAATACACTTTGCTCTTTCCACCCCCTCCAACTACTTCTCTTGAGGGGCAGGTACTTACAACCAAGAGCAAGGAAAACTTCAAGTTAGGAACATCAATTCTGCTTTCAGCAATCATGCCCTTGCTCTTCTCAGAGACAGTAAATATTTTGCTGTATTGTACCAGTGCAGCATTATCCAGTCCTCTGATTGAAGAAAATACAAATCTACCCACACTCTGGTTTTATATTGCAGCAGTCAAACCCATAAAACAGACCCTGGCCACAGTCAACTGCAGGTACTGAATTACATCAGCTTGCTCTTAGGGGATCTCCAGGCTCAGGACTTTAAAGGATTTTAAAGAAGTAGACTGTCAGAAATGCTGAAATCTGAGTGTTTTCTTTCTCTTACAGAAGCTGTCCAAACTGACAATAGTGTTATTTGTCTGCTCTGCTCTGAATAATTCAGTAAATGAAGTTACTTATTTTCCCCTTTTTATTTTGGTCTGTTTGCATAGGCAATCTCTGCTTTCTGTACTTATTTTTGAAGCATGCAAATTTGTCAGTCACTTCAGAAAACAAGTTGGGCGCTACAAGTCCTTTTCCTTCCTTTCAGCATTTCCAAAGGATGATTGTCCAAGATGCATAACAGCTGCTTTGGTTCCAAGTGCCAGAGAAAAATTCTCTGTCCAGAAGATGCCCTGATTTCTTCAGTTGCTCTAAATATGGGAGGCCCAGCCACTCCTTTGGGTTGGCTTAAGAAGTTTCTGCCCCTCCATCCCCTCCACGCTGATCAGCTGATTGATCCGGGATTAAATCTGAAAAAAAAAAAAAGGGCATGTTAAAGCTTCCTTGTTTTGGTCACTGAGATAACAGCAGTGCCCCAGAACTGACAGGGCAGGAAAAGACAGCAGAGCAGACAGGAAGGAAGGTGACTGCTTCCCAAGCTGTCGTGGTGCTGGAGGAAAGATTTTGTTAAACAATGACATAACTGATGTAATTACAAAACTAATTATTTCCTCCAAATATTTCCCCTGTGGTTGCAATTTTAGGTAGCCAGGAGTTACCATGTTCTGGCTCATATATCCCATCCCAACCAGGAGCCAGCACCAGTGACTTTAGCAGGAGGTGCTGTAACACAGTTTGGTGGCAGACAGACCATGACTGCACAGAAATGTCCTAACACCTGGAGAGCAGTTTAAACCCTGAAGCAGGAGGTTTCAAGTCCCTTACAAATCATTGACTGTCATTGAGGCTAACCATGAAAATGTCCAGATATCAGCACCAGAGACACACGAAGCTCTTCCTTTTAATAACAAATTGCAAGGAGGGAAAAAACTCTGCTTCTTATTCTTAACATTTTCCTACTTCTTACACCTCCTTCACTGTAATTACAGTTAAAATCACCCAGTGAAAACCTCACCCAGTGATTTCCAGACAGGTATTGGTGTTCAAACTTCACAGCATGGGCAAACAAACTGAGGTGAGACCAGCCATTAACTTGCCCTGAGCTAGCAAGCACATCAACAGAATAACACACTGTACAGTGGGCTGTGCTGCTTCTCTCTGCCATAAATAAACCTCAGGAAGCCCAGTCTAGCAGTAAATAAAAGCTGGATTGCTGTGTGCTGTGATTCACCAGAAGAACAGAGGAATTCACCAGTAATGCACAAAAAAAAGAATAAAACAGAAAATCCAGTTGTGCATCCAGAAGGGACCAAAGGGGAAGACATAATCAGATGGAAGAAAAATCTGAAAGCAAATGCCTTTTAATTATCATCATTTCAAGGGAGAACAGAATGACTCCACATGGTCCCTCATGGTTGTAGAGAAAGACCCAGGTCAGGGCAGAGGGCAAACCCAGGGTCAGTTTCTTATTGAAAGTGAAAATTGTACTTATTGTGCTTAACACCAGCTTTAGGAATATTAAAGAACAATTTGGGTTTTGTCAGTTAATACACTGTGGCCTGTGGTTAATGTGGCACTAAAATAGATTTTTTTTTAAAGGCTGTTAATCTAGCAAGATTTTTAATAGCTCAGCAAATATAACGTGGCTCTAACATACCCCATCTAGAAATTACCACCAGCCTTGTTCTGTGGTGCAAACAATAATAGTTCTGATCCACAGGTCATGTTCACTGACCACAGAGAGCTTGAAAAGACAGGTCAGCACCAGTCTCCCATTAATTTAAAGGCACTCTAGGTTTTTTCACTTTTACAGCACTGAAAGATGACCAAGGGATCTTTGAGAGCCTGCAACTCTTGACTATGCTCAGGTCCAGGCTCATCATCCTGTCATTTCTCTGACAGTGGCAGATGGTCTTGTCAAAGGGGCTGTACCCATGTCCAGGACACTCATTTCCCTACTAAATACAGTCCTGTCACATGCTGCTAAAAGCACCATTAAAAGGGTGTGATGTCATGAAGAAACTCATGAAGTTCTGGTCCAAGATTCCTGGACATGAACCACATTGGTTTAGTCCCCAGCAGAAGAACACACAGTTTTGCTTCCACGTGGAACAAAAAAAAAACACCAAAACAACCCAAATAACCAACAACCTAACAACCTAACAACCCAGCATAACAGTGAAGAAAATATCTCTAAAACAGAGCCAGATTGCCAAAAAAGGGTGCACGAACAGAGATTTTGGCCTCAAAATTTACCAGCTTGTCAGTTCTCAGGAGAGAGGCACCATCAGAAGCTGATCTCAACCAGAGAATCCTCCTGGGATGTGTGTGCAGCCCAGCACCAATTCTGTTTGTAAAAACATGAAAAGTATGTTTTTACAAACTGAACAGGGAGCCATGAAGGGCTGCAGAGAATCTCACTGGGCCTGATGTGCTGGAGACTCCTGTCCTGTGGTGAGAAAGGTGCCCATCCCTCTGCCCCTGCAGTGCAAATTCCCACCTCCTCCCATAAAGGAAGGGAGAGAATGTAGCTGCTAGAGGGCTGAGGGGAAAAGGGATTTGTCTGCAGAGATTTAATTAGGAAATTTTATCCAGTGACACATTCCTGGCTTCTCCCTGACCCTGTGGAGGCACCTCACACTCCCAAGATGAGAAGGTTCCCCAGGGTGTTTGAAAACCCCTGAAAAAGACTTGCAAAATGACGTCCATTTTATGATATGAAGTGAGAAATAGAAGAGCCTGGAGGGATCAGCTCCAGCCCCTCTCCCCACTTGCATGGTG
This sequence comes from Aegithalos caudatus, assembly GCA_013389925.1. NCBI lineage: Eukaryota > Metazoa > Chordata > Aves > Passeriformes > Aegithalidae > Aegithalos > Aegithalos caudatus. Next base: position 206,847 of record WEIU01017754.1, read on the forward strand.
TTCGTGCTCCATTTTTTTTCTCTCTTAATGTTTCAATTCTCTCATCTCTCCAGTAGCATCCAAACCCTATATATAAACTTCCCTGCCCTCATCTTTATCTGGGGGAACACACCAAAATTACATGGTTGGTGTTACTGAGATCATTGATCCCTTTCTCCTTCCCATCTGGCTTTACTGCCAGGTTTTTATTGCCGCTGTTTTTTGCTGGGTACACACAGCATCCTTATGGCACATCCGAATGGCCTTAGAAATAAAGGAATGAGACCTTTCAGCCAGCAAAAACCTGTAAATAAACAGTTTGGGCTGGCAATCAATGGGCAATCTCTCTAAGCCCTGGGATTGTTCGGTTAGATTAAGCCTTCCTAATGAATTCCTCATTGAGCCACTGAACAGAAATGAAGCCTTGTTAGCTCATTATCTTTCTAATTAACCCATTCTAAACCTGCTCCTTCCTCACCAGGAGGTAGCTGCGCTGTTTGGGTTTCACACTGAGGTTTATCAATGACCCCCTGAGAGCCTTTTGTATCAGTAACTGAGATTTATTTGAAATGACTGGGGAAGGCAGCTTCCAGTTTATTCCCTGTGCCAGATGAAGGTCCGAATACTGTGTTATCCTCGGGCTACAATTTCCCAAGGACAAGCCATGTGTTGCGAGCATCCCCGAGCCCTTTTCAGCGGTGATGAATGCTGCCCCCCGCCCGCCCTTGTTTGCATGCAGATCATCAGCGGGGCTCATTAAGCTGATGAAGGGGCCTGCCCTCCCTAATGGGGGCAGGGGGCTGCACCCTGCACAGACCAGGAGCATTTCAGAGCTGCCACTGCCTGCTCTTGGCTGGTTTTTTGTTTGCAGGCAGGGTCCAAACGCAGCCACGCGTCCCACAGATGGAGAGCCCTCTTCCCAAGGATGATTCCAGCAAACCACTTTGTTTGGGCTGCTCTGAAGGAGGCAGGCTGTCAGTAACATCCAGTAGGATCAGCCAGAAGGATGGAAGGATCAGGCTGATCGGTTCAAGCCTGGTGTCCCCGTAGCTCCTGTGACAGCAATCTCTGCTTCTTGTCCTCTCTGTGGAAGGCCCCAGCATGCAGCAGCTTCTGGGATCTCACTCTCAGAGCCCATCCTTACACTCAGACATGGACTCAATCCCACTGCTCATGATGCTCTTTAGGGCTCTGCCACCTTCTGTCACCTCTCTCCCTAAACAGCAGGTGGGACTTTCTCCCCTTCCCCTTCCCTTTCAGCAGCCCTCTCCCGCTTGGGTTCTCCTTTGGCCTTGTTCCCACTGGGTTCTGGACATGCCTGATAACATTTCCAGGTGGGTACCTGAGCTGAGAGCACACTTTTCCACCCCAGAACACCCAAAATAGATCACATCCACCACCAGTATTCCCATAGGTCCTTCCTGCAGCTCAGGGGAGCGAGAGAGGCAGAAGGATTCCTACTCCCTCTCAATCCCTTTCTGTATCTCCTCAACACACACACAGGACCAGGATCCCATGTCCAGGCACATCCCACTGCATTCAGCTTTCAACCCAGCTTGGGATGGACAGCCCAAGCCATGAGGTTCCCTGAGCATCACCATTCTGCAGCTCAGGGACCAGCATTACCATCCCTTCCTCCAGCACCACCTCTTTTCCACCCTTGCCTGGATCATGTGCCAAGCAGCTCTGGCAGAGCAGCCACAAGCACTGAAATATGAATTTCAGTCCCAGGTCCAAGCACGGCACAGTTTGAAGTGCCCAATGCAGGTTTCCTCAGTAGAACAATACCAGCCTACAAACTGCCCTTAGGGCAGCTTTGGAAGCCTTTTTGAAGAAAAGGAAAAATTGAATTCTCTGGTTTTCCACTCATTTTGTTATTTTCAGTTCCTATTTCTCCCCTTACCTTACTCCCTCCACCCCTGCACAGCTCGGGGGGAGCCACAACCCCAACTCAGCCTGGGAGATTCAGACTGAACAACATTTTAATAACCTGACCAGCCAGGGATCTCTAAATCTCTCCTAGGAAAGGAGGCAGTGAGGATATAAACAAAAATATGCTTTGCCTAATTGTTTCTTACATCGTCACGAGCAATTGAAAACGGCTCCTAGGGCAATATCCATTACATTTTGTAACAAAGGACTCTAAATGAAGGAAGCCCGGGCGGAACAGCAGAGTCAGAGCTAGAGACAAGCCTGGCATATAAATCTGTGCCAATCTTCCCCCACCTCCGCCCCAAATGCTCCCACAAGACCTAGAAACTGGCACAGCAAGAAAGAAATTCCAGCACGTGCCGTGCTGGGATCTCTGTCCCAGCAGCTGGAGGAGCCCCCTCCTCTCTGGGAAGGCAGCTCAGGAACCCATCTGCCCATTCAGGCACCACACTTCAGCATCCACACCCCACAGCTTCCCAATGGGATTCTGCCAGAGCTGTGGGCTGGCTCTTGGGGCAGGAGCCTGTGTTTTGGCAGGGATACAACCCAAGAGGTGAATGCTAAGCTGAGATAAGCACCTCTCTGGCTATTAAAAAAAAAAAAAAAAAAAAAAAAAAAAAAAAAAAAGGTAATTTAGACTGCACGGTGTACCAGATCACTGTCTGGGTCTCTGAAGTTATTTTGGTCTGTACTTAGTGCAGAATTCACTTTGTATATATTAGTCCATCCAGACACCAGCATCTCCCAAGAGAGCAATGAAATGAAACTCTATTTACTGTCCTGCCATATTCTTTGATATATATTGTGTAGAGCATCAGCTGAACTTTAAGGAATCTAATAAGACAGGAACTTTTAAAAAATATTGAATCAGTAAAAACAGCAGCTATGAGCTCTTCTGCTGAACAGCTTTGTGGAGTTACAGGTAGAAGAAAGTACAGGAGTGTTAAGTGGTCAGACAGAGAGCATCAATCAAGTTTTCTATCCAAGATAATTCATTTTTTCAAGAAATTTCTGAGTTTTAGACTGATCATTCTTTTTCCTTTTTTTTTTTATTTTTTATCTCTTACTCCAAGTAGCCCAACTTTATGTTTGAGGACAATATTCCATACTCCTGGCTGGTGGATTGGTTCCTGCATGCAGCAGTCTTTACATTTCAGAGGCTGCTTCTGGAGGCAGCTTCCCAATTCCAGACACAGGCAGGCTATTGCAAAGCAAAGTGATTTTCATGCTTTTGTGTGCTCTGTCCGTCATGGGAACTCAGAGGTTTTTTTCTTGGAAGGACTCTGCTGTGACTAAAAATCTCTGCTATGAGCTCTTATGATTTGAGTCCTCGGCTCTGATCTCTTCAAACCTCAGCTCCTGTGAGACAGACAATTCAGCTTGCTTGGGATCTACCCCTTTCTTATCCCTTCCCCTTTCCCTTCCCTTTCCTCTTTGTTTTACCTGTGGTTGTCAAAAAGCCTTGCAAACATGATATGCATGCAAGACAGAACCTCAAAGTCATCTGACAAGGCAAAAGAGACCTTACTGCACATTATTTTTATAATCTCAAGATTCATTTTGTGACAACTTCATGTCACCTGCAGCAGCTCTTTCACCAGAAGTTAGTATTACAAGTGGATACAGGTGTTAAAGTATAAAACTGCTCTTTGTGCATGGAAAAAACCATCAAAACCTCTTAGATCTGCCTTAATATTTTCACTCCCAAACATTTAAAGTCCCATCAATGTCATGAGAGGGATTTCACAAGATTCTTTCATTCTTTAAATGTGGGCTTAGGAGAACAAGATGATTCTGAACCTCCAAAACCAGGAGGAGCTTAATGGGCTCTACCAGCTGCCTTTCCACCATCCCCTGCAGCTGCTCCAGGCTGGATGGAAGCAGCACTGTCACATTTTTTTAACCTCTGTCTAATTTTTGGAGGTGTGTTGGTTCACCTTCTTGCAAAGGTCAGCATGGCTTCACACAGAACAGCAGTGATGAATGTGTGCCATTGTTTCTGTGCGAGAAATGAGGCAAAATTAACATAATGCAGCACCACACCCCAGCGCTGAGACAGCACAAGGAAATCAGCACCGTGCTCACTCTTACAGCACTTCCCTCCCTTCTCCTCTTCCCCTGCTCCCTCCTCCTGAAGGCCCCATCCAGCCCCTCCAGACACGTCCAGAGGGATCTTTAAAACTCTATAAAAAACATAAGAAGCTGTTTTCAACTATTAAGAGAGACTGTTGATAACACAGTCCCAATAAAAAAAAGTCTATATATGTGCTTTCTACAGCTTCCCTTGGAAAATAATTCATTTCTCCCTGCATTATATTTCATGGCAACCTAGAGACTCAATATGTTCTGGATTACTGCATCCATTTCTGTTTCTGCTCTAATGGCCCACCAGAGTATGAACCTTCCAACCAGAGTCCCCTAAATCTGGTGACTGGGGAGTGAGTTGTACTTTCTTGTTTTCCACTTGATAACTAGCCCCTTCCAGCATTGCTTTTATGGCAGTAATCTTCCTAGGCTGGTTGCAGATTGCTTGTCCTGGCTCTTTTTTTTCTGCTTGCTTTTTTTTTTTATTTTCTTTCTTGTCCTCCAGCCACTCGAGCCAGTGGTCACTGTGGACTATCCATCATGTTGTTTTTTATATCAAACTGGAGTTCCCCAGGTCTGTTTATTCCTTTTTTTTTTTTTTTTTTCCTTCCCATATAAATACCACTGCAGTCTGGCAATTGTTTATGCCAGTGAGCTGCCCCTTTCATTTAGGGAAAGGGATCTGAGATTGCCAATGCCTATCAGTAGGCTAAAGATATCCTGGGTTTAATTTTATGGCTCTATATTACTAATGATGGGGCAAACAGAGGAAGCTGAGCAAACACCTCTTTCCCCTTACTGCTTCAGAAAGTGACAGATATTTAAAAAAGCATGAAAGTTACGTAGGAAATAAATTAACTCAAGCCCTGGCTATCCATGGGTACAGCCTTGCTCAGTGCCTTGCCCCATGAACGAGTCCTGGCTGCATGGTGCAGTCCAGGTGTTGTCCCACATCCTGCCCCCACTTGCATCTGAGATCCAGGCACAGACACAATCCACATATGGTTCTTTTCCTTCATTGCTCTGAAAAAAAGATAATATGAAAAGCTTCAGTGTTGTGGAGAGGAGTAAATTAGAGTTCAAGAAACCAGCCCTGGTGAAAAGTAAAGGCTAAGCCTTTATTTCTCCCTTCAAGCTCAAATATGAATCCATAACTTACATAAAAAAATTTATAGGTAAAATACTTTGTCCCCAAATATGGGATAAAATGATATATAAAATTTTCAGAAAATTAACTCAGAAGCATGTAGCTTAGTAGTTTTTCTCAAAGACATTTCTAGGAGAATGAGAACTGTTTCTTCTACAGCTCTTTTTAGCCCATAGATGTCACAACCCTTTGTCAATCACCACTCACACACACAAACATACACCCTCTGTATTTTTTTCACTTTTCTGAGCCAACAATATTCATATCTGCATCAATTTTACTCAGTTTTAAGTTCACTTCTACGGTTTGGCTTGTCCAGTCTCCTAATCCTGGTGCTTTTCCTCCCCAGGACACTTGCACTGGAAGTGTTTTCTCTGCCTTGTGCCTGTGAGAGAGCAGCAGAGAATCAGCTGAACTCCTCATAGCCTTGCTCATCTGCCCACAGATTTGCCTTCAGGTCCTGCCAAGTTAAAGGTGTGAAAAAGGCCTTTGTGCAACCTTTCCCAAGGCCAGTTCCTAAGGTTAGAATGATCTTAGAATCCACACCATGTTTACAACTTCCATTTTCTGGAACAGGTTGGGTTCATTGGCATTAAAAACTCTCTATAGTGCATCAGTTTTAATCCAATTTTAAAAGGCAAGGCCAGCAACTGTGTTAAAGGGATTAACTCTTATTAAATATAGTGTATTTGAGTAAGCCCTAAGGGAGGGACTCCAGTTGCTCCTGTTTGCATGGATGGAGGCAGTCATACCAAGTTACATCCCAGGGACTGGCAGTGAGCTCAAGCTGTAAATTACATCATATTACAGGAAAGCAATTTGTAAAGTATGGAGGTAATTGGAAAGCTGTGTCCTCACCAGGCTGTATAAACATTAAGGAACCAAAACCTCCCTCTCCTGTAAATCCACATGGGAGGAAAGAAGTTGGAGTGCCATGGCAGAGAAGCTGTCCAGGTCTCACAGCAGACTGAGCAGATGCAGTAACATTAAACTGTTGAAGGTCATAGAGAGGGATAGATCTACATCCTCCAAACTTTGGACATAGACAATTAACAACCTAAAACCAGCGTTACCCAAAGAAAATGGATTCTAAATGCCTAGATTTCCCTCCTGCCTCCCCATAAGGGATTGACTTTAACTCCAAGGAAAGTAAGGCAGGCAGCAGTTTTATCATCCCACACACAACCCACCAGCAAGCAGACCAGGGAGGCAGAGCCTAAGCCATCCACAGGTCTCAGTGGCTCTTCCCAATCCATTTTGCAATTCCTGCAAGGTCACAAACCTCCTGTTCAGGGGGTGCCCTGAGCTGGCCCCCTTGGCCCCACAAGCTGCCCCATCTACCTTCAGGTGTCTGTAAGGACTCAGACAGGACCATCCTGCACAGAGGCTGCTCTCTTTTCACAGTGAAGAAGAATTTACAGATCAGACTGGCATTATTTTGGTATGTCCAAGTCTAGGGATGGGAAACAAATTATGTTGATTTAAAGACAACCTAACATTGCCTAAGAAAAATTGACTTGGCAAGCTTGAATGTGTGAAAGTCCTTCTTATCCATCCCACATGGTGTAAGCAGCACATGGGAACAATACTTAGTACCTTCTAAAACAATGGTGAATGTCAGCCCTACTAACAAATCCCTGCTTATTCATTCCTAATGGGAGCAACAGAAGATATACGGATTTGTAAATATTTTAACCCAGCTAACAACTGCTGCCAGGGAGTTTCCAAAATCAAGGTCTCAGAGAATGACCTTAATTCTGATCCAAAAAAAAGATAGCAGATTAAAGAACAACTTGTCACCAGCTATTCCCTGTAATTAGTTTAATATGATCAGCTTTCCATGATAATGAAAGGCAGCATCAGAGCTGTCCAAAGAGAAACTTCCAGTGGATAATAAATACTGACAGATTTCAACCAGATGGCTTTACCAGACTGCAACTTTGTTAATGATTTTGAAGCTCAAACATTAGTGCTTATTACTTAGGATCAGCCAATAGCCGAGAGAGATCTGCAAATGGTTCCAGCCCCAGGGCAGGAAGAGCAACCAAGGGCAACTATAACATATGGATAAAGACTTTGATTAAGGGGTAAAAGATCATTTTTGAAAATTACCTTCAGTGAGCACTCAAAGCCTTGCAAGTACAACACTCTCCTCTTTGGCCTGGGGCTTCTCCTGTGTGGTTGTGCTCTTAACTGAGCACCCCACTCCACTGCCAAACCCAGGAAGGGTGAGACAAAGCCCAGGAGCACCAGGGCTGGCCTCAGGGAGCACCAAGGTGTCACTTCTAAACACCTTTACCAGATGGCTTTGTGTTGCCTTCAGCCCTGGGAAGGACACAAGGAAGGGGGGACAGAGGAGGGGAACATCTCTGAGAGCCTCTTAAGGCAGAGGTACAGGAGGGACAGCGATGCCCTTTGCCTTTGTCCCCACAGAAGACAATGCCATATTACCTTGGGGTAGCTCCAAGGACAGGCTCACCGTGAGAAATAGCAGGTTTGGTGTCAACAGCAGAAAAAAAGGAGTATAGATCCAAAATGAGGGGTGTGAGATCGATCTCTTTTGCCAGACACAGCCACTGAGGGCTCAGTACAATTGGCCAAAGCTCTGGGGCAGGAGATCAGTCACAGAATATGCTGGGTGGGAAGGGACCCACAAGGATTGAGACCAACTCCTGGCCCTGCACAGGACCATCCTGTGCATCCTGTCATACATGTAGCCAAGAACATTGTCCAAACCCTGATTTGGACAGCTCTGCCAGGCCCGATGCTGTGATCACTTCTCCATTCTGGTGTCCAACCACCCTCTGGATGAAGAACCTTTTTCCAATACCCAACCTGAGTACCAGTGGGGAGCTGGAGGCCCTGGAAGACCCACACTTAGGAGGAGAGCAGTCACCTCTCCCTTAGCTCAACCTCAACACAAACAAAAAGGCTCAAAGCCACAAGGTGCCACAGCCCACTGAGACAGGCACTGGTGACCACTTTCTGGCCAGGGAAATTCCAGCTGCTTTCCTTCCATGGGAACCTTTGGAAACACATGTTGCTGGGGTGACCAGGGTGAGATTTGCAGCCACGGGATACCAGCACAATTAAAAAGGCCAAAGGCAACACCCATTGTGTCCTCCAGGCCAGGTGAAGGAGAGCTCAGACAGGGGAACACCTGGTGGCACCAAGCCCTCCATCCCTGACCACCCTGTGGGAACAGCCCCAGCCACTGGCACAGGTGCCACCAGCACCCACTGTGCCAGCACGGGGAGATGGATGTGGGCAGGAGGAGGGACACCACAACAAGCCAGTTCTGCCTGCCTGAGTTCAAAGATACATTTCAGCTGTCTACTTACTGCTCCACTCGGGTGAAAGCTCCCGGTGTCTGAAGGGGCTTTCTTGCTTCTCTCGGCATTATGGCCAAAATATCATTAAGACTTCTGTAGCTGGAACTGAGCTGTCAGTAAGAGAGAGAACTTGACTGAAGGCATTTTTGCAACCAAGGGATTTTAATTTTTCCCCCTTCTTTTGCCTTATCCAAGAGAAAGAAATATAACAAAAAACCAAGACAGGGATTTTTCAGCTAAATTTATTTCTTCCAGCATTTGCTGCAATGGGGACATGTTTGGGTTTGCTGCTTGCTTGCTGTTTGCAGGGGGTTTTATGAGCTATTCACATCCAATGTTAAGAAAAGCAATAGAAAGTAGAAAAGGCTGAAGAAGAGAGCTGAATGCTCCAGGCTTCCGATTCAAAACCTGGAGCTGAAAGTCAGCTCCCAGTCAATTTTTTTAGGGTGAAAAATAGAAGTGATACCACAGTAGGAGCAGTACAGTGAATTCCACAGCTTTCAGGTGGGTTCATCTAGACAACAAAGAAGAGGATTTTACAATCTTACAAAATATCTCATCATGTTAAATAATTACATTAAAATATTCCCACCAGCTTGTTCAGTGTCCTTGTCCATAGCTTGGACTTTAAAGTCAAGAGATAAAAAAGAAAAATAAAACATAGTGTCACACATTTCCTTTCTAGTTTTCAGGCTTCTGAAATGATACATAGGTCCCTTCCTGCAGCTTGATTAAAAGTCAAAGTGAAGAGTCTAGCACTATCACATGACTCCTGGACCTGGAGATTTAGGGATGGAGAACAAATGGGGTTACTCACCAGGCTGCAGGCTTTAGCAACTTTCTTTTCAGTGAACAGATTGATTACCAGCATTGAGATCAAACTGGGTATTCCCACATCCCATCACTTCCCCCTGGAACAAAGGAAAAATATAGATTCAAATCTAAATCTAGGGAAAAAATATTCCCCACTCCCAGTCACTACCCAACTTTTGAAAACAAAGGAGAAGCCCTCAGCCTACCAGATGCTTTTTGGGATAAGCTTTACCCAAAGAACCCTTTTTTTTTTTTTTTTTTTTTTTTTTTTTTTTTAATACAGATCAAATCCCTAATACAGATCCCAGTGCAAATTCCCTGACGCTTGTTTGACTTCATTAGCACAAAAGCAAATGAAGGCGCTTTCCCCATTGTCCTGCTCCAGTGGAAGAGCACAGAAAAGGCAAAGTGCCAGTGACCTGTGGAAACTCTCCCAGGCTGCCCCATCAGAGGGACAGAAAACATCCCATTACCTCCACAACACCCAGTAGAGCTCTTTAGATCCCCTTTACCTGTCAGCTTCCCATGGCTATTTTGGGAAAGGCAGAGTCCCCAGCCTCAGGGCTGCATCCTCCAGGGCCTGTGAAAATCATTTTTTCCAAAGGCCAGTGAGGAGGAAAAGCATACTGGGGGAAAAAAAATCAAATTAGTACCTTTCAAAAGCTTTGTCCCACCTGACATTTGATCTCCTGGGCCTGACTATGGGCTATAAGACCCACCCCACTGGCTCACTCCTGTTCTGCAGCATGGGACTGGCACAGGGGTGGAGGTGGATTTTTACTCTGGCTGTGTTCTGAGCTGAAGTGTTAAAATTTCCTGCTGATCATCCTTCTCCTCCACTGGGGTTTCCCTATTCCATGTCTGGTACTAAATACACAACAAATCAGCAGGTGGCACAAGGTGCTGTAAAATCAGTCTGTCACTGAGCAGTCCTCACCCATGCTGGCCAAACCAAAGGCTGCTTCCAAAAAAATCCCAGCTGTGTGCCACAACACTTCTGCAGGGTCATGATTACCTGGTGGAAAACCACTGCTGCCTGGGCCTGCAGAGGGGAAAACAGGTCCATGAAAGGCTCTTTGCACAAGCAGGCTGGGGGCTCCACTCAGCACCCACCACCTCTGCTGCTTCCCTTTCCCCTTCCCCTTGGCTGCTCTAAAGAGGGAAGCAAAAAGCTCCCACCTTGCTTTGGGAGCAAGAAAAGAAAACAGCTTAGCTGTGGAGGGAAAGACAGCTACTATTTGCTATTCAAATCAGGAGTCACTTCTGGGCACAGGTCAATGAGAAAGGGAAACTTCAGGGCTGAAAGGATATGGACTTTGGGGATTCCTGCCCAGAAATGGTGTTTGCTGGTTTCATGTGCCGTCCGAGGGCAAACACACCCCGCGAGGCCGGGCTGACTTCAAAAGGGCCCTTTCAGTGGGGCTGAGCAGAGAGAGGCTGGGGGTCCTGGGGGAGCTTAGCCAAAGATTATACACGTCTCTCTGGCTGAGGACAAAGCTCCCAGGCAGCCAAGGGCCTCGGGAAACACGCTCCTGTCACAGCTGCACTGGAGTCAAGTGCAGGCAGAGGGTGCAGTGCCAGCACAGGGACCAGGTGGAACATCTGGGAGACCATCAGTGCCTTCCCTCAAAGGTGAAATGGGGTCCATTGGTGCAGGCTGGGCTGATCTACAGCAAGAAGAGGTTTGGGGCTCCCCCACCAGCTGGGTTTATGGGGAATGTTCCCAATGAGTCAGGCAGAACCATTCCAGTTCTGACTGCAATCAGACAACACATGGCAAAAAGATGTCATGCTTGACAGCCTGTCATAATGGGAGAACATCCAATGAATCTGCCCAGAGACTCTCTGCACACTGAGCACCAAAACTGCTTCATTTCAGCATGTTTCCACATGGGGGGCAGTTTCCTCACTTTGTATTGCTCCTACGTATATGCTATGTCAAAATATTCCTACAACTTCAGTTTTATTGAATACCATATTCGTGCTGCATTCAGTGTTTGCTCACATCCTTTGATGTCAGAACGCCAAAATTATCTGCAGATAATTTTGACTTCCCAGTGGTATTTGCACCAAAGCACATTCCAAAGTGCTGGAATTCCCCTGGGGACAGAAATGCTATTTGGGGGGGGTTTTGCTGCTCCCCAGCCAGCTGGAAGGAAGGGTCTGTGATGAGGAAAGTTCCTATCCCCAGTTTGGGGCAATCCCAAGGGTTCCATCCCTTCCCACCCAGGTGGGCTGAGGGAACAGAGACCTGCTAATGTCCCCCTCCTCACGTCAGGCTGTGTCAAACATGTTTGAAAAATGTGGGTACAGATTTTTCTTGCGCCCTGAGAGCGAAGCAGGAGAAAGGATGAAACCATGATGCTGCAGCTCTTCGTCCTCCTCATCCTGCAGGCAGATTGCTGAACGTCAGATGCCGATGGATAATGAAAATTCCTCACCATAAGTGCTGAGATATAAACCAGGGGAAGAAACCAACGGGTTCAGCTGGTTTCCTGCAACACCCAGGGAACACGATGGGAATGAACAGGCCCCTGCTCACTGCAGAGGTTCAAACCAGCAGGGTCCCCAGGGAAGCACAGTGGTTCCCCGTGATTCCTCCAAGCCCAGCACTTTCCCACATCTGAAGCCAAGCAGCGCTAAGCTGCACACACACGCTGAGCCACCAAGTCAAACTGCAACACTGCCACATCCTACAAGGAAAAAATTATTTTAAAGGAAGGAAAATTCAACACTTGCTTCATTTTTCGAGTGAGAGCTAGGCCTGACTGTTTAAGAGCCTGATTTCTCCTTACTGCCGTACTTACACACACCCATCCTGAAATTAATAAAGAATTATCTTTACTGCAGTCAAAGTGGCTTCAGATGTGAGCCACTTCCACGGCCCATTATCAGCATCATGTTTGTTTTTCCATATTGACCGTGTGTGTAATATAATCCTTGTTTATGATAATTGATTTTCCTTGGACTGCCTTCCTGGGAATAATATGCACACTTTTTAACTCTCTCTTTAAAGATCAAATGGCATTTGGGCCTGGTGATTTGAATCTGAGTTGGTCCGAGCATTTAATACAATAAAAGTGAGCTTAAAGGAAAGCAGTTAAACCCTGGATATTTTTCTTATTGCATAGGCTGAAAACCCTTGAATTGAGAGGAAAGTTTGCATCTATTTTCTTGTCGTCTATTTTAAAAGCTGTCAGAGTTGGTTAGTCTCTCTTAAAATTAGTCCTTTGGATCATCTTCTTACTAAAAACAAAATCTGAGCTTTTTTTTTTTTTAAAGCGATAGCGGATTAGGGCAAGAAGCTTTGTTTAGCTAAAGCGAGGGATTAGAGGAGATTTGCCCCCATAAAGTTGTGGTTTGATGGTGCTTTTATCCCTGGATGTTGCTAAAGCTGTGTTGCTTCAGGATTAGGAGCATACAAAGAGTCTCCTTGTGCTGTTTCACAGCCAAGAGAAAGACAGGGGGGAGAGGGAGAGACAGAGGAACACATGCAACAGAACTGGGAATTCCTTGGTCACACAAATCTAAAGTTTAAACCCCCTGACACAAACTTTGCTGGACACGCTGTGAATGCGAGATGGCCAGACCTGCAGTGGGAACGGTGGGTGCTGCAGCAGAGGGGCTGAGGCCGCCACCTCCCCGGCTCCTGCCGCCAGCTCTGCTCCAAAATGAGCAAAATTCAGCCAAGGGAAGAGAGAAGGGAAGGCAAAGCCTCACCAGGGCTTGGGCAGCATTTCTCCTGAGTGAAACTTGGACCATCATCAGCAAATCCCAGTGAAAAGAAACCACAGCACTGCTCCAGACATGTTGGAGCCCCGCACTGGGAGATGAGGGAATCTCATCTATTCAAACAGCAGCCAGCTGTGTATGGGATCTTCAGCCTTCCCACCTTTGGGAGATGCTGAAATCTTAGCATGTGCTGGTGAGATGTCCCCATCAGCCAGACCTAGGTGCTCTGCCATGATTCTGGTAGGAAGCAGAATAAACTGGGAAAGCCTCATGTGATGGTATCCTTGCAAAAACAGCTCTGAGTAAAATAGAAATAAATCAAGACCAAGCACCAAGTGATGATGGCACTTCATTTCCCCTGCCAACAGGATTTCCAAGCATTAGAAGACAGACCATGGAGATTTTTGGCAGGAGACAGAGAACCTCCAAAACCTTAAGGTTTTACACCTATGGGAGATTTACCCCTACCCAAATCAAAATACAAAGGGACGTTGCACTTGCCAAACCCTCCTGGATGACAAGATCATTTCAAAAGCAGGGACGAGGAGCAAGAAAAAATAAACCCCAATTCAAATCCAGCAAAACTCATGAATGACAATTTATTTCCATCCTGTGGCAATTTATATAATATGTCCCAGCTCCTTCTTTATTTTGGGGGACATGGGGTCATGTCCTGATACACACAGCACTTGTAGCAAAGCTGTAAGGCTATGGATGTAACACCATATTGGGCTGCAGGGTCTAAAGGATCCTCATCCTTCAAATCTCAGTGTGTGTGACCCTGTGCAGCTGTGCCAGAATGAAAAAAAGAAGTATCCTTGCTTAAATGAGTGAGGGAATCAAGCTCTTCCCTCCAAAACAGGAAATTACATTTTACTAAAGAAATAATACCTATTAAAAAGAAACAGTAAAAATCCCTCTTGTCACAAGTAGACTATTAGATCAGATTTTCCTGGAAAATTAAGTGACTCAGAAGGTCTTTGACTTTATAAAAGGACATAAAAGGAGATGATAAATGTTATAGTCTAAAAACTGTAGGTTGTACACTTGTGCATGTTTGAATGTGAGTACACCAGTATGTGCACATGTACTTTTTTAAGCAAACACCTTTGCTCATTTGATACCAAATGGCTGTTTGAGAAGTTTTGTTGAAACCAAAGGTTTTGTTGAAACCAAAATCTCTTCTGTTTTGCTTTTCCTTTTGCTTTGCCATAAGAAAAGTGCTGGTCCTGCTGGTGGAAGGGAGAATGGGTTGGGAGCAGGACCCTGGGTGGTGTGGCTGACACCAGAGTGAACCAAAGTGACCACAGGACACAGTCTCACTGGACCAGAAGTTTGCAGAGTGGCAAGAGGTGGTGGGATGGGTGGGAAGTGCATCCCAGGGTGGGTGAAAGGTGCTTGGAGAAATGGTTCTCCTGAGGAAGGGTTTTCCCCATCATTCTTGCTGGTGCCTGGCTGCTCCACCTCACCTCTACATGAGGGAATGCCCTTCTCTTTGGCTCACAAGAGGGTAAATAAAAGCCCAGGCTGAGGTAGAGTGTGGATGTTCAACTGTTTCTTGCACACCTAGAGTCTGAGTTTTTATCCAAGCAGCCCTCACCTCCATGGATAGAGCAATGTCACCTGTTCCCTCCAAGTCCCAGGTATCGGAGCACATGGACATTGCAGCCTGAGATTATTTCTTTATTGATCAAGTGCTCTATCAGCTGCAAGAGGAGCCACAAACCTGAAGGATAACAAAACCTTGGTGGCTGGGGAGAAGAGGCAAAAACCTCTCTCTCCTCTGCACCTGCCCAGTAGAATTTTCCTTTCCTTGTGGAGCCAGCAGCAGAGCACTGTGACTCAGGGACAAACCTCCCTAAACAGCAAGCATTTCCTCTCCATCATCTTTGCATCATATGACCTTCAAAACAAATCAGAAGGTAAAATAAACACATAAAAGCAGCCAGGGTATTTGGCCTGACTGAACTCCATCAGGGCTGTGGAGCTGGAGGAATGCATTATCAGTTCTGAGCAATTTTTGATTTTTCCCCAGTGTGGGACTGCAGAAGTGGCCTCACTGAAAGGCCAGAATCTGCTTCTATTTCAACCAGTGACAGGTACATTTATATTAAGTTGATTCCCCCTTGAAATTATCCAAGTTTAAAGAATTATCTATCTGCAAGGGAAAAAAAAAAGCAACAAACAAAACCAAAAAAAAAGGTGCACCAGAGCAGTGGCTGTTCAGGATGATGTTCTGGGCTTGGAAATTACCTATTTAAGTGAATGAATAGGAGGCAGAGAAGGAAAGGAAGGTAGAGTTTGGGGTTCTTAATCATAGCTTTGCAGGCTTTAGCAGCTCTCCCACTGTTGAAAAATGTTTCAAAAAACAAAATAAATGATCTTCTAGTTACTCAAGTATTGATTTTGCCTACATCCAGTAATAAAGAGCAAGTCACCTGTAGGTAAAACTCTTGTAAAATATATTTGATACTATAATAGTCTGGAGATAGAGTTACATGCAGCTGAGAGAGGCAGAGGGATGACAAATCATTTCTAATAATGTGTTTACCTAACACATTCCATGCCTTGTGTTACACAAAACTGAGCAGGACTCGTTTTCCTTTCCCCTCCTCTGTCACTCCCTCAGAGAAACACTCTGGTGGGGTGGCACAGGAGATGGCATGGCCTTTGCTGGTGCCTGCAGCCAACACAGCCCCAAAAACAGCACCAGTGCAGGGAAATTGGATTGAAACCCTTCCTCCAGCTGCTCAAACAACCCAGCACAAGAACTGGAGCCACTGGTGCACAAAGTGCTGGTGGAGATGGCCACTGGGCCATGCTCCTGACCTGGGAGGAAAAGTTCCTTTTCCCCAGTCCTCTCATGTCCTTGAAATTTCTGCTGCAGAAAACACAGCCAGCCTGGCTGTGTGCCTGGGAGATGGATTTTATCCCCCAGGAAACGTATCTGTCATTTTGCTCAGAGGTAGGTACAAAATAAATGCAGTCATGCATTTGAGCATCCGTTACCGAAGGACTGAACTTAGTGCTAAATGATGTAAATCTAGATAAATATCACCACTTTTGAATAAATTACTTGGGGTTTACACCAGCAAAACAGCACTGAGCTGCATCCAGCCTCATTGCCAGGAGTGGCAGAGCCTGCACTGATGTCCAAGACATCAGCATTTGGGCTTCTTTCTGAAAAGATGGTTAGGGAGATCCAGCTCTGGTCTGATCTGCTGGTGAAGGACAAATCCTTGGTCCCAATGGCAAAGCCCTCCTCTGGTTTCAGTGACAGAAAGCTGGGATAACCCAGCTCTCAGTGTAAATCGAGCCTGAGTGCACACTTAGATGCAACCAAGCTGCAAGAATAATGTCTTTCCTGAGGACAAGGAGAAGCAGCTCTCTGGGGAATAAACCACAGCAGGCAGTGATGCTGGATTCAAAGCACCCCACAGTGCAGAGCTGGACCTCAGATAATGGAACAGAGGGCTGATACAGCAGTGGCTTAAGGGTTCAGGAAAACCAGGGTCAGAAGCACCTTTATTGCCCCAAACTCCTTACATGACTTGTGCCCACACAGGCAGGAGCATCATGGTGTTCCCAGAGGATGAAGGTCTCTTATGGATTCACCTCGTGCTCTTGAAACAAAACTAAAAAATCCCCCCAGCTGTTGACAGCTGCCCAAATGATGGGGCTGACAGGGGAGCCAAGCAGAGGCTGATTTGCTATTTAACCACCTTTGCTCTTGTACAAAGGGTCTCAAGCCAGAAAATGCAGTCTCTCCATGCCAGGCCCATGGGGAGGGCCTGAATTTAAGCAACTTCCTGGAGTTTCTTTTCTGCTTGGATAACATTTCCAGCCCTCCAGGAGCTGTAACATCCCTATCACAGCCTTCTTCCACATTCACATTTCTTTCCACGAGTCCCATCAGGGTCTGAATAACAAACCATAGCAGGGTGGTCATGTGGAGAGCTCTTCACCTCTCAGACAAGCAAGGAAAGGCTTTTCTGGCATGGAAAGGCCTGTCAGAGGAGAGGCAGCATCCCACCATGCATCCCATGAGTGTGAGAATATTAAAATTCCAGGCACACCCCATCCATAAAGGATGTCTGTGAAGCTGCGTGGGTGGATATGTTTGGACCAGGTTTCAGTATGACCATTGCAAAACCCCAAGAGATTATTTTCCTCTAAATTAATCCATGGGTGAGACAGACACAAGGAAAAAAAAAAAATAAACACCACCATGTTTCTCACCCTTCACAATGTGGCTGAGCAGATCAGGCTTCTCCAGTTCCTCCTCTGACAGCAGCAGATGGGCTGAACCTTCAGCCTGTGCTCCAGCCCTCCTGATCTGTGGGCCTGACTGAAAAGTGGCTTGTTCTCAGGTGTTTCACTGCCTTTTGTCTGTAAAATACAGAAAAATGTAAAAAAAAAAAAAAAAAAAATCAGCAAAATGCAAAGGTGAAGGGTCTACAACAACTTTAAATTGTCATTTCTGCAGCCTCACTGGGGAGGAAGAACATTTTTCAGGAGATCTGAAAACCGAGGAGCCACCAGGTCTTTTTGGCCATGTGGTGGCTGATGGACCAGCCTCCCACCCATGCTGTGGCCCCCACATGACCTGGGGGATGTCACCTGCCCCCACCACTCCATCCTCAAAGAACAAGAGATGTTTCATACCCAAACTACAACTGCAACACTCCACAGCAGCAGGGTCAACTCTGAGCCGCCCACATTTCTCCCCTGGCTGGATTATATTTCCAGGCTACTTAGTTACTTGGAGGGTGCCTTCAAATTCCTGATAAAAACCCAAGTCTTCTATAAGTGGGATGTTTTTTAAATCACCTCCACTCATTTATATAACCTTTTTAAAGCAAATAATGGCATTTCATTGGCTGCAGACTGATGAATAAAAACTGCATGAGGATAAGAAGTAGCTTGTGCACTGGATGGCCTCAGACCAGAATAAAGCCAGAGATAAAGGGCTCTGAATCCAACCCAGGTGTTAAAAAAAATGGAAATTTTTGATGCATCAAGACTGAAAATAAATTAGTAACATTTTAAATTAAACAGGAACCCTTCTGATATCCTATTGCAAAATTGTGATTTCACTGGTTCTTTCCAGGCAGCCTGAGAAAAGACAGGAGGAGAGACACCTGTGCCTTTGTGACAGAGCAGAGCAGAAGTGCAGTGTCCCCAAGGGAAGATGGAAATCCATTTCTCCTAGGAGGGCAGGGACTGGGCTGAGGGAGGCCTCTCCTCCCGACTCTGCCTCTGCTGGGCACATCACTCCTCTATTTATTTGCCTTTTCTCATCACCTTTCCTGCTTATCTCTTTTGCCCTGGATGCCCTCCTTCATCTGCAGCTCCTGGGCTGGAAAAGGCCCCCTGTTTGGCAGGAGCCTCTGAACACAGCTGGGATTCACTGAATAAATAAATAACTAGATCTGCCTGTCATAACTATACTTTAAATTCCCTGCACGGGAGAGACTTCCCCTTTACATTCTCTCAGCTAACACTTTTACCAGGAACCACAGGCTGAAAAAATTGATCTTTTTGGCTGTTTTCACCTAATGCTCTTGGTATATTTGATTCCTTACAGGTATTTTTTGAAAAATAGGCTAAACTAAGAAATGGCTTATTACAGTTACAAACTGCAGTTAATAACAAAAAAAGAAAAAAAAATCTTTGGCTGTATTTGAGAAAAGGTTGAGAGCAATGAGGGAACATGAAGCATTTTTTTACTCAAAATCATAATACTAGTTATTATCACAATTAAGAGAAACTGGAAATGGGAGGAGGAGCTGAGCTTGCTCCATATTTTGCAATATTCAGTTCACATCTTCCTTGAGGGGCAAAATTATAAACTCACATGCCTCTGCAGTCCAGGTTTAAACTTTAGATCTAGATGGAAGTGTTCTCTAACTCTTGACAGAGCAATGAAGAGCTGGATGAAGAATAGGAGGAAGTGTAAGAAAGCAGGCAGGAGAGAGAAGGTGTTGGGTTCCCTTTAAAGCAGGTACCTAAATCTGAGGATTTTTTTTTAAACCCTCTTTAAGATGAAGGCTCTGCTAATAACATGTCCAGAAGATGGCTCCTGGCAAATTGCTTTGTTATTCTTGTCAAAAAAAAAAGTCCCTTGGAAGCAGTCAATTTTAAACCATATATCAAAATGATTAATTGCCCTTAAATGAGCAGATGTTGAAGTACCCTTGAATGGGGCTAACGCTTTTTGGATTGCAAACATAATGTATTCATGGACTTGGAAAAATATCATTAGGGCTATTAATTAGCTATAAGCACCAAAAGCCTTGGTGACTCCAAGGTGTTCACTTTTCTCTTTTTTTTTTTTCCCTCTTCTTCTTTTTAAGACTTAAGGGAGAACAACTGGTTTTTCTGGAATAAGGTTAGCAGGTTTATTTATTTTTTTTTTTTAATGCAGTGCAGAAAACCTTGTCAAGCAGCTCAAATTAGAAAAACTGTAAGAAACACTGGCTGACCTCTAAATATGGGTAGGACCCAGCCCCAACAACCAGGACTTAAGGAGGGAGCATTAGTGGGGCAAAGAAAGAGAAAGGAGGAAATAAAAGAAAGAAACCTGACATTGCAGGAGGCTGCTTGGAATATAATTCTACCCTCAGCCAAAGGAAAATGTGCTAAACCGCAAATATTGAGTGAAGGTTTGTGTTGATTTCAGGGGGGGAAAGGTGCTTTGTGTCCTCTTAATTTGGGGAGAAAGAAACTTTTATTGCATACTTGACCCCAGAGGAAAAAAATATAAATTCCTCTTGCCACTAATCTCACTTTCCTCCAACCCTCCAAGAGCAAAAGGAGAAATGTAGCAAGCTGTGGCTTGAGACTTTTTAGTAACAGAAAATCCTTAACTGTGAGCCAACTGTGAGCCTGTTTTGGTCTCTTTTCAAATACTGCATCAAATATATTTTCAATGAATTCATGAAAAAAAAAAAAAAAAAAAAAAAGGAGGCAGAGAAGAGAAAAAAAAAACTTTTTAAATCTGTTTAAGTTTATAAACAAGATTAAAGAAACAATGTCAAGGGTCTTATGGAAATGGTGATAGTGCCCCTTTAAATAAGAGCAAGTGGAGATTTTCTATATCACTGTGCAGTTTAAATCTTTCTTGATGGACCGGACACTAGTCCTCCTTAAATCCTTCAGAAAGCTGCTTTAAGGAAAAAGGCTGCGAGGAATTTCTTCTCGCTTTAATTGCTTAAGAAACGGTTCCCACAATGAGCTGTGGCCTAGATTTGCCTCTCATTTAAGTTCTGATTTTTAAAAGTTCACAAGTTAATCCCCTTTCGGTCTCACACGAATGCGGTTGGCGTCGGGGACAAAGTACTGGACAATGTCTGGAACATTTCAAACCCCCAAAAGATACCCCATACCAAAAAAAAAAAAAAA
>WEIU01017754.1:235523-259909 GCA_013389925.1 Aegithalos caudatus
AAAAAAATTAAAAGGAAAGTTTTTCTGCTCTCCCTGAAATGGTTTCTGGAGGCGAGGCCCGGCCGAGGTGCGGGGGGATGCGAAGGGCTCTTCTCCGGAACGATCCCAACCGTGGGGTCGCGCTCAGGTTCAAACCCGTCCCCTCTAATTAACCCCCTCCCCAAAATCCCAGCAATTCCCCTCGAGGGAGGGGCGAGTCCGCTCGCATCCCCGGGCTGGGGGTGCTGTCCCGAAAGCCCCGCGGAGATGCGTGTGCCCATCCCTGCCGTGATTCCCAAACAATTAATGGAGCTGCAATGAGCTTTGAATGTTGATGGTGGGCCGAGGGGGGGAAAGGCGGTGGGAAAGCTGCGGCTGAAATTAAACCATGAGAGTTGGATTTGTTCGCCTAACGCTAAACAAATGGACTGATTACCTTCTTTCCAAACGCATCAGTCATACTACATTAAGTAGCAGAGAGCTAATTATCCCAATTAGGAGGCTGATTTATAATTAATGGCTTGGACCAAGTGATAATTGGATGTTAATGGATAACAGTTTTGTCTGAAGTAGCCTCCCGCTTCCCCCAAAGGCAGGGCTGGAGGCTTTGGGGTTTATTTACCCTCTCTCTCCCTCACCTCCGCACGGAACACAAAGCAAAAGAGAAGCGAAATCTGCTCTTAGCTGGGTCGGGTGAGACCCTCCTCAGGCTGGGGGAGCCGCTGGCCGCTTCCCAGCCTGCCCGGGGCTCAGCGAGGAGGGCTGCGGGGGTAACCTTCAGCACCCACCTTCCTCAGATATCAACCAATTCCTGCTGCTTTTTTCCTCTCCTGCCTGAGTTTCCAAGCCGTGGACAACTGACCCTGCTGGGTTTCTCATCCAGCTGCAGGACGTGGGTCGTGTTCTCGATGAAGGGCAAAGGCTGAGCCCCACGGGGTGCCCAAGTGCAGATGAGGCTGGGAGCCTGCCCTGCCCGTCCTAGGGAGAGCGGGATGGGACTCACCCCGGGGATGAGAGGTTTTACACCCTCCCTGGCCCACACCCGCCCCGTGTAAATCCGCAGTTTCTCACTGCTCTGTGTTTCTCCTGACCGCATCTCAGAACTGGCTTGCTGACTGTTCAGCTTCTCTCTTGCATGTTCACTTTTCACCCATGAGTAAGTCGATGCAAGTCAATCCCACTTCCTCGTTTGCCCCAGCCAGAGAGATTTGGACCTACAACCCTTTGGCTCTTGGACTGTGTTTCTAAGTTCAGTTTTTCCACTTCAACTGAGAACTGCAATGGGCACGAAATTCCTGAAAGGGTAAGAGTGACTTCAACCCTGGGTTACCCCATGACTGATGAGAAGCTGTATTAAATTAAGCCAACATAGTCAATGCAAAAATACACCCAAAACTGTGCTGTCAGTACACAGACGGTTTAGGACAGCTTTTCAGCTTTTCCTGCTAATTTGAAGAGATCTTGATATCTAAGTGGGAGATTCTCCTCATGCTCACATACATGAGCAGGGATCTTATTGCTGTATCAGAAGGCACAGATCTGTTTCACGGACGAGGTGCAGATGTTGCTTTTCCTTAATGCCAGTGTCGCTGCCTGCACCAAAGAAACGGAGTCAGAGGAGCTTCCCACAAGTCAGAGAAAAGGACAGGCTTGCCAGACAAGTTTTGCACAATATAGTTGTAGAGGGAGTGACCGCAGTGGGTTTTGTTCCCAGCGTCTTTATCTTTTAAATGAATGTTTTACTGAGAATTAAGGAAATTGGATGAAAAGAAGCCAGAGTTTCTTTTTCCAGTTTCTTTTTCCTCTGTCATTTTCACAACCAGCCCTGACAAAGGTGCTGCAGAGAAGGTCCCGGTCCAGTTCTCGTGGTACAGCTACCTGCTGGTTTTACTGGTGACACTGTGGGTAAACTGTTTAGCTGGAAGTAGTCCACGTTTTCTAAGATTCCAGTGGTTTTTCAGGGGCATCTCAAAATTCAGCTTGTCAAGTTGAAAATGCTTCTACTGAGGCACTGACAAATGTCAGCAGGGCTTAAACCCTTTCAAAAGGCTGAGTGCTGCTTTCCACAACTTGTGTCTGAACAGAAGGTTTATAGCTACCT
Source organism: Aegithalos caudatus (assembly GCA_013389925.1). Lineage (NCBI taxonomy): Eukaryota > Metazoa > Chordata > Aves > Passeriformes > Aegithalidae > Aegithalos > Aegithalos caudatus. Next base: position 237,604 of record WEIU01017754.1, read on the forward strand.
TGCTTCATTTGGAAAAACACAGGAGTAAGGAAAATGCTGAAGAACAGGGATTCAATAAATCCCAAATTTTCCAATCCTATACAACTACTAATAAACTGATCTACTTCAGGGGAATTTCCATCAAAATGTGCTGATGGAGAATTTGTAAATGTAGCCAAATAGTCAAGAATTAATTCATGGTGCACCGGGGTTAGCCAAACCCTGGATATTTTCCCACCAGTTTATTTCACTTTAAGAGTTACTGAAATTGATTTCTTTTTTCCCTTTTAACTTCATTAGGTTTTGGATCAGGCTTCTTCTGTTTCCTAAAGCAGTTCTGGTGGAATTACAGCTCATGGGAAGGAGAGAGTCTCTGAGGGAGGGCTGGGAGCAGGATGGACCAGCAGTTCTCCGAAGGGAGGGAAGGAGATATTCACACCAGGAGTGGTGGGTAGCTGGCACAGCTCTCTTAGGACCGTCAGCAGCCTCTGTACAGCCAGAGCAAATACTGACTTGAGAAATGGGGCTGTGAAACTGAAAGTGTGAGTGTGATGCTCGGGAACTCCACTAGGATCTTCCAGAGAAAGAGTAAGAATTGCACTGCGTGAGACGAGCTGATGGATCTCGCCAGGGAGAAAATGCTCTTCCCAAGGGAAACCTTGGGAAACCTGACGTCTCCAGCCGTGCCGAGCACCGGGCAGAGCGAGCAGCTCTGCGAGCTCTTGGCATGTGTTGGCCCGAGGTGGGTAAAGCTCTGCTGAGGGACTCCCCACAAAACCCAGCAGACATTTAGCAGCTCTGCCTGCTTTACAGCACACAGCTCTTTAGAGCACAGATCACTTGCTGGTGGCCAAAATACATTGCTTACCTTGGCAGCCGTGCTAAATTCGGTGCAGGGATCCAAACGCTTACGGGAAAGGGAGCCTTACATGCACCCGTGGTGCTCCCTGGCACTGCTGCCACTAACTCCAGTTTGTGGCCCTGTTTTAAGGTGGCACAAGCCTTTCTCCCACCCCAGCCCCTCTTTGTAAAAGCCACTGAGCTCAAGCATCTTTTTTAGTGGTAGGATGAAAATTGGTGTTGCCGCTTGCAAAGAAGAAAAATTTCAAACTTCTGGTTTTTTTCTTCTAAAGTATTAAAAGTCCCCCACCATTCCAGTGTTTGTGGAGCTGCCTTTCAGGATTTTAAATTTTTTTTTTTCTTTTAGACCAAGGTGGGACTGTATGTCATTTTGCCTCATATATGATTTAAGACTGAGCAGTAGCAGTTGCCATCCTGTGTTTTGTGATTGTTGGAGTGCTGCAAGAATCATCTGCAGAGGCAGGGTCCAGCTGAACTTGCAGAAACATCCTGAGTTCAGGCTCTCAGCCTCCGTCACTTTCAAATTTTACTTGCTCTTTCTGTCTCTCAAAATCACCTTCAAGCAGAATTGCACTTGGCATCATAACCCCACAACCCTCCACCTAATCAGCTAAAAGAGCACCTAGGAAAGTCCTTTTGTCCCAGTGGGGTTAAACTCCAGCAATGTGGCAGAAACCACTGCATTTCACGCTGCTCCCCTCCTCGTGTGCATACCACAATCAGCTTAACCCCCAGAATTACAGCTTCAACTTTTTACTTTCTACTTGGTGAGTAGTGGTGATGGGTGGAGAAATCACCCTCGCTGCGTGCCTCATCCCAGTGCCTGCCCGTGGAGCCCAGCATCTGGGCTGAGGCTCTGCACTGGGAGTGCCTGGAGCAAGCACACCTTTCCTCCTGCCAGCCTGCCTGCCGGGCTTGCAGCACCTGGGAGCAGCAGGAGAGGAACTGGGAATATCTTAAACTGCCTCAGAAAATATTTACAAAGCTTATCTGTGCACTTCTTGCAGTGTTTGATCTCCCTTGTTAGGGCTCAGTGATAGATTGTCAGATCAGTGTCGTGGTTGTGGTGCTCAGGACAGACGCAGGTCCTTTGTCAGTAAAGGTCACAGGCTTAAAAACATATTTTGACACAGAACTGTAGATTCTTGTCTTCTTAGTGAGACTGTCACGGGTAAAACCCTCCAGGATATTGCTCCATCTTCCAGGGATGGGAGACTCCTGAACCAGAAGACCCAAGAGGCTGCCTTCCAAGACCATCAGTTTGCTCATGGGAACAATCTGCAATTAAATATGCTGCAGGGAAAAGCAGTTTTTGGGGGCAGAGAGCAAGCAGCAAGCTACACTCCTGCTTCCTCCAGCCCTTTGGGAAGGGCAGAGTTTTGTTTGGAAAATTCCCTTTGCCAGCATTAGGGAAAAACAAAATGATGCTTCTCAAGAAAGCCTTTTTCACAGAAGTGAGGCGAAGGACTGAGCAGGTACTTTGTTGTTTTTCTTTTCATAAAAACACCAAAGATAAACCCTATAAGCAGTTTGTGAGCTCAGTAGAGTGATTGTGGAGTACTTTAAGGTTCCTCCAAGTTCTGAATTCAGGGCAGTCCAGAGGCAGAGCTGCTGTAAGGTCTGGAGGCAGGAGAGCAGGTGGGCAGGACAGGAATGTGTGAGCCTGGCTGCACCGGGATGCGACCGCATTTCATATCCACGGATGTGGAGTGTGCAGCAGCAGTGCTGGCAGAGCTGTAGGGTTCAGTTTCCATTCTGGTATTCATGATAAGAAATCTTAAGTGCATGATTTTTTTTTTGCTGTTGTTGTTGCTGGCTGATCTGGAAGCAGGATGAAATGAGAAACTAGAGTCAAAGTGATCTTCATATCAGGAGCTTTTCTTGTTTATCCAGGAAAATGCTCCACTTCAATATAATTTTCAAGAGCTTCTACTGAGGTTTGGGCACTGCTCTGAAGGGGAGAAGGGGGGTTTGTCCTGGTTTCATCTGTAAGCACTGCTTGTCTCGTGTAAATCACAACAAGCAAGGGATTTTAGACCACAGTGATGTTTAGTGATGCCACTCCTGGCTCTACACTGCAAGCTGCTGGGCTCCAAGCCCTAAAACTTATCTCCCACTCAAAAGCAGAGCCTTTAATGATGTATTTATTTTATTTCCTTTATTTTAGACCTAGCAAGCCTACCCTCTGAAAAATGCCTCTGCAAACAGAGGCATTGGAAAGTCTTTTACCAGGAAGTGTCTAATCAATCACTCAGTTCTGTTATCTTTTGGGTGAAAAATGATGATTTTACAAAAGCCTTAAATAAAAATCACATCAGCTGACATGAGTTACCCCTGTAAGCCAGGGACTGTTACCTCAGATGCTTACAAGCGGGTGTTGAGAATTTCTAGGGTCCTGCAACAAAACTTCCTTGTCCCAGCAGGGTGCTTTGAGTTTTGTTTTATAAAAATTACGAGTCCTCTCACATCCAGTTATGTTTCCACTAGAAATAGATGAGCAGGACAAACAGTTGCTGTGTTCATCATCAGCACAGCTTCAGAGTAAATTATTTGACAAGGTCTACCTAAAAACCGCCACGCTGTCCCTAACTGGAAGTGTTTACAGATTTCAGCAGCTAGCAATCCTCCTGGTTTTAAGAAAATGATCTCTTTATTTATTCCAGGGTCACTAGGAATAGCTGAGTGTGAGCTGCAAGAATTGGTGTAATCGCTCAGGTTTTGCTTTTGGTGCATTGTCACTTATTTAACTAGATCCTGCTTAATTAAGATATCTCTCTGCACTTAGAAATTAACTTTATTTAAATTTAAACCAGGGATTTTCACAGGTGTAAAAATATTTCAGGAAAATCAGAAATGCGGAGTCCTGGGGGGTGGTTTTTGGAAGCGGTTCTCAGTTCCTTATTTCAGTTATAAGGAAAGTATTTTGGAAGCCTGTTTCCGTGGTGCATGCTGCTCTCAGACTTTGATGTTTGAATGAGAAACTATGATGTGTTGCAGTATTTCAAATTATCTATATTTCATCCACTACAAAGATGAGGTTGTTTCCTTAGACATTCGGTAATCTCAAGTGAGGAACAAAACTGATTTATAACATGTTGGTTATTATCTTACATGATTTTGGGCCTTTATATATCTAAAAGATTTAGGGATATGTTAAAAAAAAAAAAAAAAGATTGAAGAAAACCTCTTGCTAGGATCATTTATTCATAACCCCCCAGGTACGTAATTCATTTAGTACCAAATACATACAAACCAAATATGTCTATAGAGTGGGCTTGTTTTCCCAGAATGTGAGTTACACAGAGTCAAAGATTTGTTATTTATCTTTCTGATTTGAAGTGTTTCTGAATTAGGAATTAAAGCATAAAATCATAATCCAGAACAGCCCCGGGGGAGGTGAGGAGGGATATTCTGCTGTGATTCTATTTTCAATGATATTTTTTGCCAGTGGTAATAAGGGTGAAAGGATGCTGCAGCACAAACCATTTGCTGTTTTTCCCTGTTAGTAATGAGGAGTGCGTTCCTGTTCTTTGCATAAACACCAGCATTGATTTGTAGCACCTTTGCAGGTCCTCAGGCTGAGGACCACAACTTGCCTTTTACCTGACAGGGCTATTCCTATTATTTTCTGTCACCTGCAGAACCCTTAACACCAATCAAGTGCACCAGACATCTCTTTCATGCTTGATTTTTTAACCTGATCTTTTCCTTATGCTCAAGCTGTGCCTTGCATCAGGGCACAGACCCGAGGCTGTGCCATGCTCTTCCAAACTTTAAATGCATTTGTGGTGAATCTCTTAATAAGCAATGAACTATAGTCTTGAAATTCCCTTCTGAAAGTGACTTTCCAAAGTCCAGATTTGACTATAAATTTTTTTTTTGTACAGCTTATTTCCCACAGAAGGGTGGCCTCATACAATCCCCTCTACCATCATCAACCCTCCCATTTTGGGGACAGCTTTGATGAACCCCATGGTGCCCATCAGTCAAAAGCAGACTGGCATCCTCTTCTTGAAACTTCTAGGAATAATTCAGTATTTCTAACTTACAGGTTTCATTACCCCATTCGTTATGATGGTACCTGAGTGTCTCGTGTAGATCAATGAATTTAGTCTCAGTATTTCTTTGAGTTTGGGATAACTCCATTTGGAGGGAAAAGAGATAATGGTCCAAAGCCCCTGCAAAGATATATGTCCTACTTCCAGCCTCAGCCTCATCTCACCTGATAATGCTTGAGAAGTGCAAAAATCTTGATTGTGATTTTGTTTTGGTGATTTGTTGGTTTGGTTTTCTTTCCTAGTTGAAGGGGAAATATGGATGTATTCTTGTCAGGAACTTTTCAGAAAATTTCAATACCTCATTTTTAAACTTTTTCTCAGATTTGTCTCAATTCTGCATATACACATGCCCCTAGGAACAGGAGTTTTCACCTCATGAGGAAATGCATGGGTCTCTCTTCACATCTTCCCTCAGGACAGAATTACGTGCAAAATTATACCAATATTAGTCTCCAGTTAAGTAGGGAAACTTAAAGCCTTGTACAAAGCTGAGAATATTAAAACCTAGAGTCAGATCTCCCCTGTGTGCCACTCTGTTACGTGGTGCACAATAAATTGCATCGCTTCTGTGCTGTGTGACTTCATGGAAACCATGAGGTTTTCAAGGCCAGGGAAAAGGTGGGAAGGGATGGACGGGAGCCATGCTGGTTGGAGCAGTGCAGCTCTGCTCTGGGATAACAGGGTTCCTGCTTCTGGCTGGTAAATGTGCAAATTGCTTTGCATCAGATTCAGCAGCAGCAGCTGAATACAGAGTGGTGGAGTCCCTGGATTAGTCTGGGATGGGCAGAATCCTGCATTGCCTGGCCTCAAAGCAATGCAGGAATGGAGAAAGCTGGATTTCTCACAGACAGCTGCAGTTAAAGCTAAGGGGAATCCCATGTCCCCTCTGTGAGGCTGGGCCCTGGCAGAACACGGCCCCTGCAGTCTGAGAAATCTGCAGGCTTGGGAAGAAAAATAGGCAGAGCAGCCATGAGTCTTCCATAGCAAAAACATAACTGAGAGGCAAGAGCTGTGGGAGGGTTTTTGACACTGAGGCAGCGATGCCAGGATTGTAAAGACAGAAGGAATGGGAACCATGACAGGGTCTGGTGCAGGGCACGGAGAGGAGACCCCACAGCCTGGTGCTGTGAAATGTGGGAGCTGGGAGAGGGCTGGGCTTGTGATGCTGGGGTGGGAGAGTCTCTGCTGCTGCCCGAGCAGGGATAGAGCCCCGGCCCCAGGAGTGCCAGCCCCAGCAGTGCCCGGCAGCATCCACCCACCCCTGTGCGGAGCAAACCTGCACCATCAGCACACAGGCTCCCGGCAGGAATGTTTTCCTCTCACCTACTGCTTTCCTGCACCTTTCCTCAGCTTCCATCTCATTTCTTCGCTGCTCCTAACTCTTCAATGATCTCTGGGGCACAAAATCAGGATGAGGAATCCGCTTTCTTTCACGCTGCTACCCTCCCAGCTTATCCACAGCTGCTCAAGCCCATTCCCTTCCATAAAGCAGCAGTTCAAACTTTGCTCTCATCCTCCTCCTGGCTGTGGCTGTTCCTGAGGCCCTCCAGCCACGCAGAGACATAAAAGATGCATTTGCAGATTTTGAAAATTAAAACCATCTATACAGCCAGTGGGAAGGGATCAGCTTATTTGGTTGCTTAATGAAATATAAAGATTATTTTAACCAGTGTAAGCACTATTCGACAGCTCGTGAAACACAGTGGTGGCTTGATGAATGGCTTTCTCCATTAAAAAAAATTGCTGCATGATGTCTTTTAAATATTTAATTTATTGGGGTTGGAGTGAGCTGACAGTTAAACAGGAGCTATTTGTGGTCTCAGTTAACTTTGCTTACCCGGCTGAACCGTCTCACTCAGTAAATTCCCTCATTTTTTATACAGAATCTGGGATGATACATTTGCTGCACAAGTGAGTAGGAAGTTCTGCCTGTTGTCTGCACTGCAGCATAACAGGCAATTGTCACCAAAACTGTGATGGACATTGACTCCCAACCTGAGTCCACCCCTATGAAGTCCTTCTCTTTTTTCCTTTTTCTTTTAATGCACTTTCTTCTAGACCACCCAAAAATGTACATATAAAATCATCTTTTAACAATCAAAACCACTGAAATATTCCTGGAGCAAGTGTTTCAGTGGAAACATTGGGCTCCAGACACAACACCATTGGCAGTGTCCTTGGAAGACTGTATAGTATGGGAAAATTCCCCTTCTCTCCCTCTTCATTTTTCCTTTAACGTGCCAGCTTGCTGCACAGCCGACGACATGCAAGGGGGATTAGGAAAGAAAAAACAGGCATTTCTGTGAGTTGGGAGTCAAAGACACTTGGCCTCCCACATATCTTCTGGCAAGGCTGAGCCCCGGTGTGGATTCTCCAGCCTCTATTAAGGACAGAGGTCTGGCAGCAGCCCAGGGCTGTTAATAGGTTCTGTGTCCTCAAATGGTTTTCACGAAACACGCAGGAACTTAATAAGCTTTGAGACCTCCACCCCGCTGGCCAAAGCTGGTGCAACCAGCCAGCTGGTTCACAAGTGAGGAGGCACAATGAAGTCACAAATCTCTGTTTTGCTGCCTGTGTTGGCCAGAAAAGCCATCCTGCCATTGTTTGTGACAGAGAGGCAGTGAACAACTTCATTGGGTGGTGTGATGCCCTTGGGAAATGAACCACACCAAGGGTGGAATGAGGCTGCACCACAGGTCAGTCTTTCCCAGGTGATGGGAGATGTCCTCTGTGGCCATGTTAATGGTGCATGTCACTGGGACATGTCCCTTACACGTGCCACCAGCAGCAAACCTTTGCAGTCCAAGAGAGCAACATCACAGCTGTAATTTAGCTGTGAACCCCATCATGAGGGGGTTTTATCTTTCATTTCAAGATAAGAATGCCAAAAAAATCTGTTGGTGTGTGAGTCCATCACATTGGTCAGAGAACCAGCAAACAATTTTGTCCTTGCTTAGATCTTCCCTAAGCTCCATTAGAGTAAAGCTGTGGCATCCTTGTGTTTCGGTTGGCACCTGAAATGAAAATGTCCTTTTTCCCATTTTATCTTAGCGTGATGAGGAGTCAATCCAGAGTGGGTGAACAGGCACACACAAAGCAGATGGAGCTGGCATCAGGGTGTGTGTCAGATCTTTGGGGTGTGACCTCACCCAGACCTGTCACCCTCCATTGGCACTCACTGCTGAAATGATGCAGTGGCAGAGCACAAGGGACTTGGGGAAACAGGAATGAAGCAGAGTGCTAAATTCCAAAATTACGGGTTTATAGTTACTTCAGCCTTCTTGAGAAGACAATCCCAAAACCAGAACTCACGTTCATGAGGGTCACCCTTGAGCTGGCAGAGTGTTTGACCAAACTCCAGCTGCATGTTTCCCTCCCCTGTTCCTGGGCACCACAATGCAGAGATGTTTGTGAGGGTGAAGCCATGAGATGCCCCTGACCCTACTGTACTAAATTCAGCTGCTCTTTAAGGAACTCCTGCTTTGACTATGGTTGTTACACAAGGTCACTTCATGTTTGCACTTCTTACATCAAGGTGGAGAGAACAGGAGGTCAGAGCAGGAGGGGCAGTGGGACCAACTCATTTCCATCTCTCCCTCTTCACCATGAGCCTGTCCCTCCGTGGTATAAATAATTTACAGGAAAATATGAAGGTCTTTTCACAGTACAGAAAATACAGCAGATAATTGTTCTTCCAAATTTTCACTGTTCAGTGCATCACGTTCCTCCTAAAACCATGGGCATTTCTCCTAAAATCATCACCTCCCTCCAGCGTTTAAATTGCTTTCTAAGAGGCTGCCTGAAAAGATGTCTGCTTTCCTTAAGTTAGTCCAGCTGACCCTCTTTCCCTGAACGTTTGTTCATTGCACTGACTTTCCAGATGATGACTTGCTGATGTAAACGGTGGTTTAAAAAATTTATTTTGTGGCTAATGTTTCACAACTTCCTTTCTGATGTCTTACAAACTGCAGAAACGACATCCTGGAGGCCCTCAGTCATTTACAACAGGGATGAATGAAGCATTGCTCAGCTTTTGAGATCAATATTAGCTCAGTTTTACAGATGGTCTGTAAGGAAAAAGAGCTTGAAGTTTCACGCAGAGCCCACACTAGAAAAAAAAAGGCCATTAGTTTTCTGAAATAATTTCCTTGCTATTGAGCTATGAAATGTCGGTATTTATTGCAAACCTTATTCCCTCTTTAGCCATAACATTTTTGGTGCTATTATGCTGCAGATTTATTTTCTTTCACACCACATGCTCTTTTCCCACCCCCCCTCTCAGCCCGTATAATTTGTGTTTTCTTAAGAAGACCTGTTAGAAAAATGAATAATGAATGGAAACAAATTATAATGAGTGAGTTCAGATGAGAAACACTATTTGACATTCTAGCCCTGGGATTACAAATAGTCCACTGTAGGCAGTGATAGGGGCAAAATCCCAGCTAGCCCTGGGATCAAGATAGGACAATGCATTAAAAGTCACTGTAATATGATAAACTGTATTGTGGTATGCAAAAAAATTAATTTCCTGTATTTTGATCAGCATGAGTGCGATACAGATTCTGGGCTTTAAGTTTGGAAGCTGGACTGGTGTTGATGGTGCTCCAGGTGCACAGAAGATATTTCCATTCCTATCCCAGAACATGTCAGAGTGGAGAGGCCAGGCATGAGCACTTTAACTCTGAGCTCAGCATTCCCAAAGCTCTGCTGAGACTCCAGGGTGCCGGAACAGCACGTCCCTAAGCCCCTGTCCCCTGTGGCTGATGTTTTGCAGGTTTATGTCACCATGCAGCACTATGGAGTGAATGGATACTCCCTGCACGCCATGAACTCGCTGAGTGCCATGTACAACCTCCACCAGCAGGCAGCCCAGCAGGCACAGCACGCCCCCGACTACCGGCCCTCCGTGCACGCCCTCACCCTGGCTGAGAGACTGGCTGGTAAGGACAACTCAGGGCTTTTGCCTGCCACTAAAAACCCCACCTGCTGAGAATTTTAGACTTTCCTGTGCTGACAGGCACTGACGCCCAAGAAAATGCTGCATTTGAGCTGAGGCGTTGGAAAAGGCTTCCAAAATTGAATGATAGCGCTGGGATTGTGGGTGTGTGGTTTGAATAGAAGTGTGTAACGTCACAGGGTGGAAAACTTAGAGTTTAAGGTTTTAGAATGTAGTAATATATATAAAACAAGATGGAGGTTTTAGGGCGTAGGTTAAGTCATTCTTTTTTCACCTTCTTCGTGGGTCTGGGTGGTATCTTGTAATTGGATAGGAAAGTCCGCATTGCAGACCACGGTTTGTTGGTTATTGGGTTAAAAGTAAAAATAATTTAGGTGTCATTTCATAATTGGACAGTTTGTCCTTAAAAGGCCTTGTAAAGAAGGAGATAGAGGCCATTTTTCACTTTGTTAGCTAGAGCTCACAGCTTGTGAGACTGTAACATAGATAAGAATTAATAAACATCTGAGTCTAAACACAAAACACTGTCTCTCGAGCATTTAATCCTGACTCTGACAGAAAAGAAGATAAAAAAGCAATACTCACCCACCCAAACAACAACAACAACAAAAATCCCCAGCATCCCCTTGCTGTGTTGTTAAAACCCCCTTGTTGCTTGTGTTGAGTGAAACTCTTCTGGAGTGTGAGAGAGCCAAGGGCCACGGTGTGCTGCTCAGTATTGTCCCTGTGCCCAAGCTCTCAGGTGGCACCTGCCCTCCAGTGTTTGCTGGCACCTTGCTTCAGACTGGCCTCCAACAGCTGGGAAGCTCAGGGAGAGATGGGACATGGCTCCACGCTATGGGATTGAAAAGAGGGAATTAAGAAGACACTGAAATGTCTTTTAACGAGTGAACAGAAAACAGCAAAGAATTTTCCCTTTCTTGTTGTAAATAAGGGCAGAATGAGCGTGATCACAAAGTAAACTGGATCCTCCAGCTCAGGCACCCAGGTCTTGCATTCCCTAACAGCCCACTCTGCCACCCCAGGCCATAGCTTGTTTCTCCACATTGTCTCTTCATGCAACTATTTTCCACTTCTTTCCTAAAAGCCACTTTTTCTCTTTGAGAAATGATCTTCATCTGGATCTTATTTGGGTTTCATCTTGACCTATTTCTTTCTGGGGATCCTAGACCTTGCCTTGGGTGACATTTTCCTGCATATCCTGCTGCCTTCCATAAAACAGCTTTTTAGCTCAAATCAAGTCACATATGACTTCACCCAGGCAGTGTCATTAACACAGCACTGTTGATGGTTTTGAGCTGGTTTTCTGTGCTCAGCCATGGTTGTAACAGCACTGTGCTGATGCTCTCATGAACAGGAAGTGTAAAGCCCAGACAGTATTTTATGATTTAGTAGAGGTAATTGTTCAAAAATAGTAGATGGAGATCAAAGGCTCCTGCAGTGCAAGTGATCAACAGCTGTAACATCACTGTTTTGGTCTGGATTGGATGCAGTGATGTAAAGCAGACCTGACAACCAGGACGTGGAAGTAAAAGTTGCCATACTTGTGATTCTAGAAACATTGCCAGAATGGAATTATCTTCCCTGACTGTCTGAAAATGTGTATCTGTTCTAAGATAGTGTTCTAGTCGTCTGATATTAAAGCTAAAAAATATAAAAATTGTAGAGGGATTCCTTCCAGTGTACAGTAAGTGAGAAAAATTACCTGTCCAGACAGCTTTGGTGGGCTAAGTTTAATAAATAACAGCTTAAGCCAAAATAAAGATGGAGAAGTATCAGGAAGGTCCTCCCAGGTGGGCAGTCCACAAAGGCATGATGACAAAAGTCTTGGACTCTTTGGATCACTGTTCCACAGCTGGCTGTCAAATCTTTGTGCCAACAATGTGCTCTTATCCAGCTGCTAATTGTGACCTTCTTAACATGGTTCTAATTGCCTGGACTCTTCTCCTGGCTCTGCTGCTGGGCTACAGAGTGATGAGGAGAGCACTGTCCTTGTCGTGGTCATCCATCCCCTTCTTCCCTGCCCCTTGTAGTATGCAGGTGGTCGGAAGGGAGCAGATGGCCCTGAACTCTGCAAGGTACCTTGCAGACCCTGGGTGTCAAGGTGCCCCTTTACCAGCTGCAAGGATCTCTTGAAAGATGTTTGTGATCTTTATCTTTTAGAGTAGAGCATGAAGGACTTAATGTCTTTGGCCCTAAGTAAGCTAAAGCAGAGGAACATGAAAAAAAAGAATAAAAAAGATATTCTTATATACTTGACCGGAAGACTCAATTGGTTTCCTGACCTCTTATCTTTAAAATTAATAACCGACCTGGAAGACTTTCCAAATTAAATCCACAGTCCCCTTGTCTGCTTATCACTGGCAGTGTAGGCACTATATACCTATGAGCTGTTTCCTTTGCAGTTGCCTCACATTCTGTTACTTCTGAATATCTTTCAGAGCAGGTTATAGATCTCATTTGCCTTCCAGGGACAGTCAGAATAAAGCAGCACAAAAGCAAATGACCTTAAGTCAGAAAACAGAGGTTTCTGGAGGTAACTGCAAAGCCTCACCTGCAATTTATATTCTTCTTGCACAAAGCCTGAAAACATAGTTAAAACATTAAAATAATTGCTGGTTGCCTCTTGCTGGAGTGGCCAAACTTAATGCATGAGCTGCTGCCTCTGGGGAGCTGGTAGGTCTAACCTCTACTCTAGAAATTTGGGAATATTCCAGCCTGCAGGTAGGGTGTTTAACCAGTGCCCTTTCTCCTGTTTTTGTGTACTTGAAACACAAATGCTAGCTTCTTAAAACGTTTTGGGGCAGCTTCAATTCCATTTCATGTGCTGGAATATCCCTTCTCCTCGCACTGTGAGCTGTGCCTGGATGCACAAGGATGATCCCTCTGCCTCCAAAGGGGCAGCTTCATCACCAGCATTTGAACTCCCCACGGAGCTCCGATACCTGGAACACAAAATTCTCCCATATGCAACTAGTACTATATTGTTGAAGACCTTTAGCCTGATCACATCTTTGCCAAAACCACGCAGCTTTGGCAATCCCCCAGGAGGGCGCTGCGAGTGCTGACCTAGAATGGAACAGCTGGAAGTTTTGGAAGAGGAATGTTTGAGCGGTGCAAAGCTGATTTGCTACGCTCCTTAGCCAGTGGATCTGAGACCTGGCTGTGTGCTGCTGGGGGTGGCCTGACAGCAGGTTTTGGTTTGTTGTTTAGATTCATGTCACGATGCTCGTGACAAAAGCACAAACAAACAGCAGTCAGAGCTTCGCTGGGCTCCGTGCACTGATAGTGCCAGCTTTTCTCCCTGTTCTGTTGTTTTCTCGTGTGTTCATTCCTCCCTTCTACTGGGAGTCACATTCTTAACCGAATTAAAAATGATACCAGACACTGCTCTTTCTGCATTTCCTCTAGCAGAGCAAACCCCTTGCCAGACTGTTTCATTCCAGGGCTGTAGCACAGCATGTCCCAACTTGCATAATAAAGGGTGGGTTTTTTTCATTTTCAAGTAACTTATTTTCATTGATTTAAGATCTTTCTACTCCCACTAACTGTTGTGCAATAATAACGCCTCTGGTAAAATAATAAGCCCTTTACTGTTGGCCTCAGATTTTCCCCAGTCTGAATTTCTTCTCTGCCCTCAATTTTCCAAGCTTGGTTTGCAAAGTCAGATCTTGTGAGTAGGTGCTCTGCTGAGAAGAGCTCAGCACACGAGCTCTGGGCTTGCAACCAGTGGGGCTGGACATGTCCCTGGCTGGTGTTTCCACCCCAGATGCTGGAGAGTGTCAGTGCTCAGCAAAGGATGTGCTTTGGAGCAAAATGCACAAAAGCACATGAGATTAAATGCTCTCTGAACTGGAGCCCAGAACATCTCTCCAATATCATGCCTTGAACACTACAGTGAGCTGTGCACAGGACATTAAAGAAGTACAACTGTGAATGTCCCTGCATAATTTTTTGTTGTATTTCTTAGTGGAAGGTGCTTATGCCATTGTGGGGTCTGGGCATCTGCATGTCCTGCCCCACTGAAGTCGGAGCAGATTGAGTTATTTCAGCCAAATTCAGCACTGGAGTCTCAACAGCTTTCACAGCTGTCACAGAAAGAGGTTCTCTTCCCAGAACAGGCTTTTAGAGCCAGAGAATGGTTTGGGCTGGAAATGATCTCAAAGGTCATCTAGTTTTAACCCCTCTGCTATAATTTTAGCTCTTCAGATGCCTCAATTAACCAGGAAATTCCATACATACGTGTTTTATTAGCTCTAAAGCTAATAAGTGAAAAAAACATTCTGTAGTTTTGCCTGATGTTAACAAGCGCTTTATTCGACTGTCAGCGTGCAAATTCCAATAATTAAATTGGCCACTTTCCTTGTCTTCCAACGGCTGTACATTTCAAGACATCATTTTGGAGGCACGTTATGGGTCCCAGCACCGCAAACAAAGGCGAAGTCGCACGGCCTTCACTGCCCAGCAGCTGGAGGCCCTGGAGAAGACCTTCCAGAAGACTCACTACCCAGATGTGGTGATGAGAGAGCGGCTGGCCATGTGCACAAACCTGCCCGAAGCCAGAGTCCAGGTACTGATATTTTGTGGGTTTGCAAGTGGGGATGTTTGAAAGAACACAGCCGTGTTCCCAGAGAGCTGACAGCTCCCTTGGCCTTCCAGGATTCTCCCAGTGGAACCAAAGATTTTGGGGCAGCAAAGTTGTCAAAGGCAGGGGCAGGGAGGATAAAATTATCTGAAGTCACACATCTGCTTAAGAAACTTCTAATCCCCATGCATATTTTTTAAATTTAGGACTGTCTGAAGTGTACACTGGTTTTCATTTGTTCTTTCACGTTTCTTTGGGGAAAATTTTAGAAACAGCAACAGAAGTCAACTTATTTATTTATTTGTGAGGCTTTTCTGGCTTTCTCAAAAAAGTAGAGACCCAAGTAATTCCAGCTGCTCTTTTCCACCAGTGCCAATATTTGTAACATCTCAGGCCAAGGTTTGGGTTTGCTTTTTGGTTTTGTTTGCTTTTTTTTTTTTTTCCAGTTTCAACTAGGGAAATGTGCTAGTTCATAACCTGCTGGTAAAGAGGTTCTCGTCTTTTAAAAGGTGAATATTCCTCACTGAAAAGAGGAAAAGAAGTGGAAAAAATTTAGTCCTTTTATATAAGTATCAAGGCATTTTGATCTAAGAAATGGCTTGTTTCCTTGTTTAACCAATCAAACAACACAAGCCAAACAAGATTTGCAAATATATTTCTTCTAATCTATGTCTACTGATTTGGGTTAAAAAAATAATGGATTCTCTCCGCCTTTCCTAAAAACAGTTTCCAGACAACAGCCTATGCCTGTAATGATTTACTTTGAGTATTGCCATCATAGTTTTGATACACTTATAACCAAATGGTTTTAGAAACTTAACAGACTGTAAGCTACTGTAATGTCATCAGACATTACAGCTGCAAGACATTCTTTTTGGATGCAGCTGCCTAACCAATTTAGGGGATAAAAACTAACAGACCCCAAAAAACATCAGCAGTGAAGCCTGTTAAAGAATCAATATAGAGGCTGGATGTTTTTTAGTCTGTTTGAAATATTATTTGTATATTCACTGAAAACAATCGAGCTCTAAGGTCCAGCAAAGTGGAATGGCCTTTGAGCACTGTGGGAGTGCAGCACCTCATTACTTGGAGCTCTCCTGAAGCTCTGAGGCTGAATGAGGTTGAATTTGGCACTAAGCAGGATTCTCACTGGTTCTTCTCCTGCTGTTTGTGGCACTGAAGGTGTGGTTCAAGAACCGGAGAGCCAAATTCCGGAAGAAGCAGCGCAGCCTGCAGAAAGAGCAGCTGCAGAAGCAGAAGGACTGTGAAGGGAGCCACAGTGAGGGAAAGATGGAGCCACCTGTGCTGGAGACCCAGGCTCCCACCCCGGACACTGAGAAGGTCCAGAGCCTCCCCAGCGAGGCTGGCACAGACCTCAACCTGACGCTGTCGGAGCAGTCGGCCAGCGAGTCGGCTCCCGAGGACCAGACTGACAGAGAGGAGGAGTTCAAGAGCACCTTGGATGAGGCCAAAGTGGACAAGAGCCCTGGTGTGGACAGCAAGGCTTTGAACTGCAAGAGAGCGAGCCCAAAAACAGGTGAGGGGCAGCATCTTGATGGGGGTGTGTGTCAGGACCTGGCAGGTTGGTGGTCAGGCTGCTTTCCAAAGGGGTGGTGGTGGTTGGGTATAGTCCCATATTCCCTGTGGAGTGCTCATGGATAGGCTGCCCAGGCTTATCCTCAGAGGGCAGGATGTCCATTGCAGCTGGAGCACTGAAAGAGCAAAGACCTTCTGCTCCAGTTAGATCTTGGGGAGAACAGTGCCCAGCAGCAGCAGAGAGCTGAGCCCCATTTCTACACTGAGGTGCTAAGTACGGCAAAGGCACACATTTCGCTCTTGAGAGCTGTCATACCCTCCCTCATTCACCCTCCAGTGCAAGAGACAAGCCCACACTGCTCCCCAAACCTTTCTGGGGTGTGAATAAGCACCTGCATCCAGGAGTAACCCCTGTCCCCTCTGTCTCCTGCTGCAGAGTCCCCTATCAGCGCGACTGTGACGCCTTCATCCAGCAGTGGCCTGGCCCAGACTCACTCCTACTCCTCCTCGCCCCTGAGCCTCTTCCGCCTGCAGGAGCAGTTCCGCCAGCACATGGCAGCCACCAACAACTTGGTGCATTACTCCTCCTTTGAGATGGGGACACCGTCTGCCATGCCCTACTTGGGCATGAACGTCAACATGGCCCCGCTAAGCTCCCTGCACTGTCAGTCCTATTACCAGTCTCTGTCCCACGCTCAGCAGGTCTGGTCCTCCCCCATCCTGCAGGCCTCCAGCTCCCTGCCAAGCCTGAACAGTAAAACCACGAGCATTGAGAACCTGAGGCTCCGGGCAAAGCAGCACGCGGCGTCCCTGGGGCTGGACACCCTCCCCAACTGACTGCCCAGGAGATGGTGCACCAGAGGTTGGCACTAAACACAGCATTCCTTCAATCCCCATGCACTCCCACCTCTTCCTGGAGTGAGGTGCTCCCTTGCAGGGAAAACTTTGCATTTATAAACGTCTTCTTAGCACCGCGGTTTGCGTCAGACATTGCTACTGGCGTGGTCTTCACTAAATATTGAATGAGGAAGGGGAAAGGATCTGTGTTCAGACAGATGAACTGTCCTGTGGACTGCCATGAGTTCAGCCTGTAACGTTCAGGAGGAGCCCCTTGTCCTCATCCCCTTGATAAGGTGCCAACTGTGCTATATTCACCTTTTATTTTGTTGTTGTTGTTGCATTCTTTGGGGGAAGAAAGAGTCCTGCTTTGTCTTGTATATAGTTTATAATGTTGACAGCACCCATCATCTGTGTGTTACTGTCAGTGTTACAGAACTGTGACCTCTTTTGCTTTTATTCCCCTTTCCTTTTCAATTTTAGTAGCTAGTATCAGAGTTACAAATCAGCCATCATCTTGACCTCAGCTGGTAGCTAGTTGCTCTTCTTGGGTCAGCATTCTAAGGGTGTTCATGATGAAGAGAAATGATTGTGCACTTCACCACTCCACTTCTCCCTTGTCTGCTAAAACTAATTTTTTAACAACTGGGAAATGATCTGAAGGTGAATTTCCTGTTTAAGCACTTCCTATAAGGCAAGCATTTTTCGTTTTCTTTTTAATAGCACTTGCTCAAAGAGGACAAAATATTGGCCAAATGCTGCTGGCTGGGAGAAAATGAAGGTCAAATTTGCAGATTATTTTTGATTGATATTGTTTCCTTTTTGATCTTCAGTGAAGTGTAAACTTTATTTGCAAATTACAGGATTTTCTTTTTGGAGAGGGTTTTGGTCTTATTTTGACATTAGTAATAAAAATTTCGTATGGACTCCTGGTGTGTTCATACACCATGAATTTTATGTTTCTTTGACAAAAAACTTGATTAATGCAAGCTGTGCTTAGAAAAAAAAATCTCTGATCACCAAATTCTATTCTCAAGCCCTCAGTCCAGAAAGCAGTTACCAAGTGAAAATGTAACAAGTGAAAAATGATGAACTGCTGGAGGCAAAGCAGGTGTAAGCAGGGGCTTTGTATTCTCTTGGGAACTGAGGAGGGGATAGATGAACTTGACAAAAATGCAGGGTTTGCAAGTAACCAAAATTCACCAGCTTCAGAATTGAACAGTTTCAGTCTCATTTCATTGGAATGACCCAGCATTCACCCTTGGGTGGTTTTCCTTGTTGAGAAGGAAAGTTCCTGCCAATTTAAATCACTTTTTTTTTTCTTAATGCCTAACCAAATAAACACTTTGGACTCACTGCTATTACTCTGAGCATTAAGGAGGGGATGATACTCAGCTCTCATCTCTAATATTGCCTAGGACCAAGAAATCCAGAGTGACTCTGGGGCAGGTGGTATGTTTGTATGCCAAAAGTGTCAACTGGGTGTGTCACTGACAGACTGGGCAGAGCTGTGCTGTCTCTCTGCAAATAATCATAATTGATTTAATGTGAATTTTGGACCCATAGACACCCAAGTGTGGCCCCTCACTCCCACCTTGCTTCATACTGGGGCAGCAGCTGGGGCTCAAATTACCTGTTTAAACCTGGAGGGAAATAGTGTTTTCAGCTACGTTATTACTTCTTGAAAAAGCATCTAACTCCCACAAATAGAGACATAAGAATATCTGTTTGATGGGAAATTATGATTTATCCCTCATAAAGTTGTAGCAGGAGCAGACCTCTGGAGGGGGAAGATCATCAGCTGTGCCAGCTTCCAAGGAAAATGGAATGGCTTCCATAAATATTTCTGTTGTGCCAAACACTTCAGTTTGGGGCTTTTTTCTCATGCTTTAGTTTCCCTGACTGTGTCAAATCAGCCCCCGTGACCAGCAGAATTCTCCACTTTGCCAAAACCAAATGTATTTGTAGGAAGCAGATTTTTGGCTGCCGCTTTCAAAGGAGTCTGAGTAAATTAAAAACACCAAAGCACATTTACTCTATCCAAAAAGAAAGTCCCAGCTTTCATTTTTTGCTGTCTGTCACCCAAACCAGGGACACCCAAACAAAGCTTTAATTTTCCTCCTCCTTCCTCAAAAGGCTCTTTTCACTTATATTTATTTCTGTGCTCTGCTAACCTCTGCTGTACCCTTCTAGGCTGTGGAGGTGCTTTACCAGAGCAGAGCAAACACAAATTTAATTAACACCCCTTTTAATGTTGTCCCCTGGTGCCAGTGAACAAGTGAGGTAATTGGGTGTGAGATCAGATCTGCACTTGAGCTTTTTTTTAAATTAGTAAAAGATGCCCATGAAACTGCAGTTCATGTCAGTGGGTGTTTCAGGCAGAGAGCAGAGGGTTGCAGTCACTCTTGCACCATCCCAGGTAAGACAGGTATCCCTTCTATGCCTGTGGGTCTGGAAAGGGAGGCAAAAGAAATCACAGCAGGGCAGATGCAGCCTTGCCATGGCTCATGATGGACACCACAGGATCTGCCACGGGAAGGTCAGAACACGTGGATTTCTGTCCTGCTCCTGCAAGGAGAGGACAGGCAGCACAGGAGATAAGCTTGATCCAGCACTAGATTTGGCATGATCCTCTGGAGAGAGACAAGACCTTCCCCACTGAGCCAAGGAGAAAAACTCTTCCCTGTGCCTCAGTGCAAAAATTCATTTTAACATTCACAGCCCGCACACGTCTCGACCGACCCTGGAGCCTGACCCCCTTCATCCCTGTGTTAGTGCTGATCTCCTTCCTCACAGGGGCCTGGAGCTGCTGCCAGGAGCTTCCCAGTGGAGCATCTCTCACACCTTTAAAAACCAACATTGGGCTGAGGCCAGCATGGCTCAGGAGGCAAACTGGGAGAGGAGACACTCCATCATCCATGGGGGTATTTGTTCAGCACCATCCTCATCTGCCTCTGCAAGGAGCAGCAGTTGACTGATGTGCAGCTGGCATATGAATAATTCCCACCTGGAGGCCATTTCTCCCATACTGGACGAAAATACCTAAAATTTTAAAATAAACAGGAAAAAAAAAAAAGGAGATTGCCTTAAATACAGATGAGCCCCTGAATTATTTTATGCAAAGTTTGGGGTTTACCTTCTTACAGTCAACCTTAAACATCCATGAGAGGAGTGAGCTGACCTGAAAAGCCAAAATTGATTTGGAAATGCAAAAATGCAAGAATTTAGGCTCGCATCTTGCAAAAATATAATAATTAATTATCTGTCAAAACTGACTCTTTCCTGCACATTGTTGTAAGGTCTCTGAGCTCTTGGGCTATTTCTGACAAAAAAAAAAAAGGCAAAAATATAGGGCAAAGCTCCCCTTTCAATATAATCCTATGTATGTATTGGGAAGGCTGAAAGGACTGATTCTGCATCATTCCTCTTTGAAGTTTGCAAAGCTGGATGTCTCTCCAGGTGGGAAGAACCTCGGCAAATGTCATAATTTGGGATGTGAGGTCTGTTTATCCCCTTTCCTTCCACCAGCCCCAGCTATTTAGGAAAATAAGGTCACTAATGAGTCTCAGAATCAAAACAGATTGAGGTTCCCCTCCTCACTTCCAGACAGAGATCTGACACTTCTTAACAAACTTTAAGTTGGATATAACGTGGCTTCTTCCATCACAGGCATAAAATGCTTGGAGTGTAACCCAGAGATCCTACCTCACCAGACAACTGAACTATTATAGGGGAGAAAAAGAGTTATCCATCCCCTCTGGATGCTGTGCCACCCTGCAGCAGGGGCAGGGCATTCCTGGGACAGCTTCACCCCCTGGGATGTTAAATGTAAAAAGGGAAGCAACGCTTTCTGTCCTGTGAGGCAGATGATCGAGTTGATTTTCTAATGTGTGAGAGGAATTCCAAACAAATGCACAGCATGGCACATAGGCCAGGAAAAGAATTTGTGTAATCCTTTAAAAATGGTGAAAAATCTGGAAAAAGTCTCCCAAGTTCCTATTTGGAAACAGGTTATAGATCTGGAGATTTCCTCTGCCGGCCTTTTGCCATTTCTCTGTTTGCTTTGCCTCTCCTTGGTGAACCAGCTACAGCTCCAAACTCTCCTTAGTGAATTTATAAAGGTTTTATACATGGTCCTTGCAGGATCAAGGCCCAGGAGAAAATCAGTCACGATATTGAGGGCAAAAGTTTGCAGTTAAATGTCTTCTACCCCACAAGGGAAGTCTAATAAATATTAATGAAAAAAAAAAAAAAAAAAAAAAAAAAAAAAAAAAAAAAAAAAAAAGGAAATATTTAAACAGTGCGGAAGAAATGCTGAATGAGAAAGTATCCAGTAACAATGCTGGGAGGGTCTTTTTTTCCCTTTTTTTCGGTCTTTAAAATTTTTTTTGGCTAAGAAGGGGAAATATCCTTGATGGTGAATATGGTAATAAGGAGAGGTTTTATTTTTTTCCCTTATATTTCCTCCAAGAAAAATCATAATTTGCTGTGTATGAAACACAAAAAATGCTGCCAAATGTGAAAATAACCATCAGCAAGCAGATCTCTCCACACCTCCTTTCTCATTTAGATGTTCCACAATGTTCAGAATTTTAATGAGCTCTAGGTATGTGTTGCCACTGCAGCCAGCCAAAGAGATGCTCATTTTTGCTGAAGAAACACCCAAGTGGGTGGACTCAGAGGTGGGAACTGTAATTATTTCTGTCCCTGTGTTCTACATGGGATACTTCCATTGACATGAAAATTTTGAGCAACATCAGGACATTTCTGAAGAGTTCATACGTAAAGGATTAAATAAACGTCTCCAGAAAAGGAATGCAAATTAAAATCCACAATATTCTATTAGCTTAATTACAGTAGCTATGAAACATAATTCAATTAAGCTTGAAAAAAGTCAATTACAGAACTTTCCTGCTGGTTTTTACAAGCTGTGTTGATTTTTCTTTTCCTCTCTTCTTAGCCCTCCATGTGCCCCTTGCTGGTTTTTTATGATCTGTTCTAGAGCAGCATAATACATCTCCTGATTTTTTTTTTTTTTCTTTTGATTGAAAAAAAGCTATTTCTCTACATAGGTCTGCTCTCAGCCCAAACCCACAGTGGAAGGATAAGAAGAGGTTGGTGCAATAAACAACAAAAAGAAATAACCCAAAACATTTCAGCAATGCAAGATCAAACAAACAAAAAAATCCCCTGCTCTGCCGTGCGGCTGCGACGCTCCCACCGTGTTACACAACAGCCCAGCAGTGACTGAGCTTCCCTGTTTCCCACATACCTTGAAGATGCTGTTTGCTTCCCAGCTGCTCAGGCAGCAGCATCCACACTGTCCCTGGCTTTCCCTGGGGAAGGGATGCAAAAGGTGAGGTGCACCAATGAAGACCCTCATCACTGCTGTGATGCCAGAGTGGAATCATTGCACCAGTTTCAGCTGGGAGCAACACTTAACCCCCACATTAATTTGTACAATTTTTCATATAATAACAAAAAAAAAAAAAA
>WEIU01017754.1:259923-304761 GCA_013389925.1 Aegithalos caudatus
AAAAAAGCGATTATATTTTTTAATAGTCTAGGTTCCAGGCTGGAAGTCCTCTTCAAAATCTCTGTAAGACACACATTAAACCCAGAGCAAGTTAAAATGGTGCAGCTGGTGCCCCATGAATGGCCACAGCCCTTTCTAACTGCTCTGGCAATTGAGTGGGGCCATCTCATAAGGCAGAACTTTAGATGTGTCTGTGCAGTGGAAAATAACTTATTAGTTTATTTTCTCATGCCAGGAGGCAATCAGTTTATTCTTTTTTTTCCCAGGTTCTGACCCAAGGTGTACAGTTAGCTCCAAAGTGTATCCGTGTTTGTATGTCAAACCCATCTTGCAAAGGAACAAAGGCTTTTAAATTGCAAAAAGGAAATCAAAGTAATATACTGTACAGATTGCTGTAAAATTGAGCTGTAGTGTAAGACCTTGTGCTTTAGAATTCACTATTGAGGAACTCAAATGTGTATCATATTTATTTATTCTGGTAGGTAAAAAAAGAAAAAAAAAAAGAAGAAGAAGAAAAAAAAAGAGTTTATATTAATAATTGAAAAGCTGCAGCATGATGCTATGTACCAATTGTGCCAGTCCTGCTTTCTGTAAAATTATTGCCTGTTTTCATACTCCGCTAATAAAAAGGAAAGAAAATCAAGAGAAATGCATTTTGTGAATCATTCATTAACCTGAGGCTGGACCCATGCAGAAAAAGCTGCACAAAAAGGGTGCTGAATAGCAGCTTCTTACTGCTGGGATCAACATCTCCAGCTGGGGTGGCAGGTGAAAAGTCCCCCAAAGCAGTGGCTGCAGCACCTCTTGTCACCTTCCTGCACAACCCAGGAAAAAATTCCTGCCTGGTGAGGTGATGATAGGAAAGACCTGAGCAGACAGCTCCTCTCTAAAGACAGTGGTACTCAGTTAATGTGGCCTCTCCCAAACAACTGGGGTTCCTATGGGATTTTGAGGGTGTTTCTGTTCTTTTGGTGGAAGAGCTGTCCCCTTTTCTACACCTAGACATGGGGGGCTGCTCCAGGAAATGGCAGGAAAACTTCTGCAAACTTGCTCCTCTACCTCCTGTTCCTTCAGGGTTAGTTTGAACTAAAAGGTGAAACTGCTTCTTGGGCAAGAAGTTGGTAGTGATTTCATGGGTATGTTTCATGATTTTCATCTTGGGTATAGAGCCAGTTTGATGCTGAAGCAGATGGAAAAAAAAATATTTTTCTGAGTTTATCGATATTTTCCTGAAGTC
Organism: Aegithalos caudatus; assembly: GCA_013389925.1. Lineage (NCBI taxonomy): Eukaryota > Metazoa > Chordata > Aves > Passeriformes > Aegithalidae > Aegithalos > Aegithalos caudatus. The sequence continues at coordinate 261,161 of WEIU01017754.1, forward strand.
ATCTGATAATGAAGCACTTTGTAAAAAAAAAATCAAGTAATTCCATTTCAGAATGTCATCTCCCCATTAATATGATTTCCCAATTTCTTTTCTCAAATGTAGAAATAATGTAAAGGAAAGCACACAGAAAGGAAAAGGGAATCTGGAAGGAAATGCAACTAGCAATGCATTTGTAATAATGATTAATAACTTTTCAGACATTCTCAAGAAAAGTGACTTTTTCTTAAACCAGGCAGAGAACCAGAACAGTGGGAACGTGGGCAGAGCCTGGGAACACCCCTGCCTACAAAAATTTTAGTGCTAGGAGTTTTGACCCAGTTCCATCAGTGCCTTTGAAGACTGTTTGATCAGATGCACCCAAAATATCAGCCAGCCACAACTGTCCTACCCTGCAGCCATTGCTATTTTTTTTTAATCCACAATAAGGGAAATATTAATCATTAAATCTCCTTTTCCACTGCAGTTACAGGTCTGCTTTGAATATTAAAAACCATGTGGGTAAGTAGTGTCTGTGACCATCAAGGACACCAAATTGCTCAGTAAATTCCTGCCTTCACAAAGAGGGAAATAAATGGATGAACTATGGTCACGTAATTGTATGTGGTGATTTTCAATTAATAACTCAATTTTTCCCTCACGCAGGGTTGATGAGGTAAAGTCAGCCACCAGCTAAAACTGAAACCCAAACTTGCAGGAAGTTTAAGGTGGTGCTTTGGCCTTGAAGACCATGTCCTAAAGTTATCAGGAGGTTTGTTCCAGAAAAATACAATGTGAGGGGAAAAATAAGATTTGAAAGAGCTCCAGAGCTCAGTATTAAGTGCACATGTGGCATTTTGATCCATTTCCATAAGGCATAACATAATATTTGCTAAAGAAGAAGGAGGAGGAAGGGGAAAAAAAAGACCAGAGTTAATATTCTCCTTCGGATTCCCCATTTGCTGATTACTCTGCAAGCTGTGTAATTGGGTGTCTCTGGCAATATGATGAAATGTGCCACAAACATCAAAAAACGGTGCTATATTAAATCTGCTTTTCATAATCTCTTCTCATTTCCCAGACCTGAGACATTTTATTCAATTTTTCCTGACTAAGTTGATATGTAAAGCCATATAAACATATCAATGCAAATAAATACATATATATTTTTCAAATGCTCATCGGAATGGACTCATTACAAAGATTTGCATCAAGGCTCTCTCACAACTGGTAGCCAAAGAAACCAATTTTTTCTTTTAACATTGCATTATTTTTAAGAATAGTTTACAAAGGTACAGGCTACTTCTTTGTATTTCATTAACAAACCAAACTCTAGCTATCATGTTTCAGCCTAATCTTACCTGATTAGAAAATCATTTCCCTATTTGCATTAAGGGCCACAATCTATGCAAAGTCACCATAATGTTATTCAAGCCCCAGAACAGCAGTGAAGATCCTGTTATACACTGGGGCTGCCTCTGTTTTCAGGAGCTGCAAGTCCAGCAGGGACCATGCTGGTGTTTTATTTTAACCTGCTGCAAGGCACACGTCAGAGAAAACCATCTATTAATAATGCCTAAGTGCCTTAAATACCTGCAGCTTTTGTCTGTGTATCACTTGGGGCTTTTGCCTACATTCTACCTGGTGTCTCCATGCTTTGTAGCCTATTTTTGGATAAAAGCTGGCTTTAAGCTCAGCCCTGGAAGATTCTTCAGCAGCGATCCTTCAGTGTCTGCCACCAGCACCCCCAGGTGAGGATGGAGGATGATGAGGGTGGGGATGATGCATCCCAGCCTCTCCACTGTCAGCCTGCAGCCTGTTCTTTGCCTTTTGCAGCTGATGGAGGAAAATACTTCCACTCCCATAGTGGCAGGAGAGTGTCCAGCTGCAGAAATAGGTAGGATTGCATCTCGCCTGCACCAGGCTCACCAGATTAGACACAGAGCCTGGAAGGAGTTTAACTCTCTGAGTTCCATAAAAATCAGCAGATGTCAGGGAAACAGTTTTCTCCAAGCCCTGATTTACCATAGACCCATCCAGGTGGCTCAGCCAAGTCCAGTCAGTCCCAGACTCACATCCATGTTGCAGGAGTAGGAGCAGGGTGACTCCATTGCCCCCTTGCAGCCCTAATCCTGCTCCTCTTCCACAAACCTGCACCCCAAGTTGTTTTCCTGCTGGAGCAGGGCAGTGCTGGGACACGCCAAGTCCATTTTTCAGCTGTGCTTTTCCTGGAAGCCACCAGAGCAGAGATAATGTTTAGAGACCTTTGAATTTCCAGCAGCATCCACTCTGCATAGTTTTCCAAATCACTTTCCCAACAAGTGCTGAACGGGGAATGCAGTGGCCTACAGCAAAGTTAGCTCACACACACACACATGCAAAAAGCAAGGTACAGATTTCCCTCAGCTTGGCTTTCTTTCCAGCACATTCTCTCTGCATTAGTAAGGTGAAATATCAGTGTGGGACTGCACCATATCCACAAGGAAACACATGGGCAAACTGCATGGGAGCATGAGGTTATTTCAGCAGAGCACACCACCATCAGGAAGCCCAGGTGAGGCACCTGAGATTCCCAGGCTGACTTTTTATCTATTGTTTTTGTGCAGTAAACTTTACACCACCCCTTATTTCAAAGGCAGCTGCAAGCAGTTTAGTCTGAAATACAATTTTTAGGTTAATTTTCCAAGTATTTTTTTTCTTATGAAGTCAATGAAGAGGTGATGAGTGTCACAAAGGCTCTGTAGTAAGCCAAGTGTCCATCTCAGTGGTTTGGTGGCCATGGCCAGTGTGGCTGCTGGGGACGGGAGACCACCTCTCCAATGACACCACGAAAAGAAGCAGAGAAACACAAAGCAGTTTCAAAGCCACCTTAAAATCTCCATGCAGGTCTCCACTGCTGCCCTGACAAACATAAGGAAAACTGAAATACACTGTGTTGACCTGGAAAAACCTTTGCTGATGGATTTTCATGTGTACAGTCTCATTCTTTAGTTAAAAAATGAACTTTCCTATAACAAGATAAATCACTTGCCTGGTGGAAGCAGCTCAACTCCCTCCAGCTCAGCCTTGTTGAAGGCAAAAAAACCCTCAGAAATTATTTGTCAGCTTCAGTTTTGTTTCATGTCACCAAAAAAAAAACAACAAAACAAAAAACCCTCTTGTCTGACACCTCATATAGTCCACTCCTGTCTTCCCCAAGCAGAACTAGGAGTTGTTTAGTAAAAACGTGTTGGGATTGCCCTGTGGAGACCACCAGAGGTGAAACTCTTCCTCCAAGAGATTCTCTGCTGCAGGGGGACCCACATGTGGAATTAAGGACATATTTATTGCTGTGTCAAGAGTAGAGAGAAGCATCACAGCTTCCTGAAGACCAGCCCTGCTTCACCCCAGCCCTCCCACCCCAACAAACCATAAGACATATTTGCCTCACCTCCCTGTAACAGGCACCTTAAAGGAGAAAGAAAGAAAAAAAGTCCTCTGATCCACTCTGAAACATGAGCTATCTCTCAAACCCTCAATAACATCTTAATTTCCTCTCCTTGCTCTCTGTGCTGGAGATGATTGCACAGGCAGGAATGTTTCTGAAGACAAAAAAAAAAAAAAATTACATTAGTGGGGAACAATAGAGGGGAGACCTGGTGGAGCAGAAGTGAATTAGTTTTGCCTTCAGAGACACCCACGGAGAAAATAAAGGTGTCTGAGTTACCTCAAAGTAATTCCTCTGCACACAGAGATCCTCTAAACAGCTTAAGCAAAGAGAGACGAGAGATGTGCTTTTGATTTCAGCTCCATTTCCCGAATTTTATTTGTTTGCTTTGCTTCCACCTGGGTTTTTAATTCCCTGCACCTCCCAGGACGTTTTCAAGGCAGTTACCTGCAGGAATGTGTCGTGTCTGCATCAGGTCTCAGCACAGCAGCAGGGGTGGGAGGGGGTTTCACCTCTGCCCACGTTCCTGCAGCTTTCAGCAAGAACAATTGCACTTTCCAAATAAAATTTAATGACTAATTGACCTTTTGGGTATCCAAAAACAGCAGGGAGGGCTGCAGGGCAAGCAGTGGAAAACAGGAAAGCAAGGGAAGGAGAGGAGCCTTTCACACAGGGAATCTGGAAGGGCTGAAATCCCAAATAGTTAGAATTTTATCTAGATGCCTTTTAGGTCCAAACAAATTATCACATACTTTTCCCCATTTCACTTCATTTTTAATGTAAAAAAAAAAAAGTCAACCAAATATTATTTTAAGCACAAAGTCGAATTTTGCTAGTGGACCAATTTTTTTGTTGTTGTTTTAATTTCCCAACAATACCTACAAAAACCCCCCCCCCCAAAAAAAAAAAACCAACCCAAACCCAAAACCTAACAACTTGCTTTTCATTCATCTTTGCCTGAAAAAAATGCTGAGGTTAAGCCCTCAAAGCCTGAACCAGGACCTCAGCCTAGGCCTTCCAGTTGGCCTTTAAAACACTTTTTTTTGGCACATTTCTGGGGGCACGAGGGGCTCCTACCTCTGAACTTTCAGACTGTCAGGCCAAACAAAAGTGAGCACTGCTCTCTTTTTCTTGAGGGTGAAGTGGAGCACACACCAGTCAGGATGCCTCACACATTGAAAAATTCCTGTGCTGTCACACTTAATTGATAAATTATCAAGCTGTGTAAACAGGGCCAGGGATGTTGGCTGTTTGTTTGTTTGTTTGTTTGTTTGTTTGTTTAAAGGGGGGTGAAATAAAAGGTAGTTTGTCCATAGGTTGCTTGCTAAATGCATATCAAGCAGTGGGGGGAGGAAAAAAATCAACAACAAAGGAGCTTAAAGAGAAAATATTAAGAACCCCAAATTGGGTGAAAATTGCTTTCTGACAGATATCACCTATTGCAAATGAGACAGAAATACAAGTAATCTTGTAAAATGAAAGCCAAGGACAGACTTGTACCTGCCTTAGATGAATAAGTATCCCATTATCTTGAAGAATGAGGGCCCCAGGCTGTGATTATGCCACTATTGTATTCTAAACAGCATGGTTTGTCAAATGGAATAAATCCTAGCAAAATCAAATAAAATTTAAAAAAAAAAAGGATCCAATTTGAAGGCCAGCACACGATTTATTATTTTGTTTAATGTCACCCTCTTGATGTTACTGATTATTGGGCAAAAAGCAGCATTTAAGCATGTGTTTAGAGACTCCTGTCCCCCTCCCAGGCTCCCAGTATGTCCCTGGATGTCACCCAGCACTGGCCAGCTCTCTGCTGGCTGCCACCACCCAGCTCTGCAGCCTCAGGATGGCTCTGGATGGCCACAGCCCAGGACAGCATTGTGGGGAGAGAAACTCACTGTTTGTGTTTCTGCCTGCATGAGTCTCGTGGTGACACTGAGGGATGGGGTGAAGAGCACTTTGCACTGTGCTGGCAGTGCCAAAACAAGCAGGAGCTAAAGGCAGACAGCTGCATCACAAATTATGAGGTACAAGGAAATTCCATACTGATCTTCTTGTCCTTTATGGATTCAGGATAACAGTCCATCTCCCAGTGTAACTTGAAAAGGTTTCTCCTCTTTCAAAAGTGCTACTTTTTGTTTTATGGTTTCTCAAGATTGATTAAAAAAAAAAAAAAAAAAAAAGTGGTTAAAAGAACTGAACAGGTTATGTAAATTATGAGGTGTTCTATGAAATACTTGATATTTCTCTACCTGCTTGAGTCACAGGGGGAACTGGACATGAACCTGCCTCTGCACAAGGGGGAGGCATTACTGTAAAACTGGGATTGTGGGTATTAAGGAGACAGATCCAGAATCACAGAATCATTTATGTTGGAAAAGGCCTCTAAGATCACTTGGACCAACCACTAACTGAACATGGCCAAGTCAAGCCCTGCTTTGCATTCAGCTGACTTCCAAAAGTTGGAAAAAGTTCCTGAAAGTTGGAAAATTCCTCAGAAAGCTGACCCTGGCATTCCCCACTTGCACTCAGAAGTGGATGTTCAGGAGAAGGTGGGACAATCACAGGCAAATGCAAACAGGAGGGAAGCTCCTGGAAATATTTCTGGGCAGCAGTTTGCTGAGGAAGGAGCATTCCTGTACCCTGGCTCACTTCAAGGAGTTTCTGCAATTTCTTGACTTTTCTTTGACAGGGCTCTGATTTCCTCAGCTGTGAGAGGAAGGTAACAACACTGCATTTAACTGGCATAATCTATTCACTGTGTATAAATCCTGAAGTTACACAAAAAACACTGAGCCAGGAGCAGAATGGGAGATGGAACATGTGAGTGACCCCTGTGAACTCAGATCTCAGAGCACTTTTGCCCAAACTGCCCTTGTGATGATTCCCTCTCCTCCTATAAACCCTTTCCCCTTCAATTCTCCATGGATGAGCAGTGGCTGTCATATCCTGGCATTTTAAAGAACAAGGGGTTTTGGAAATGTAAGTTTTAAGTGCAAAACTGCAGCAGTTTGTCAGGTCCTCGGGGCAGGAGCTCTTAGGGCTTGAAAGCAGATTTCCCTCACACAGCAAGGGCTGATTCCAGCAATGAGTGAGCTGACAAAGTCTGGGAATAATAGCAAGAAATGATGGATTTAAAGAGTCAAAAATAAAGCAGGCATATTTTATTTAGGCAAAGTTACAACTGAAATCAATAAGAACTACAGAATGTTGCCTTGTAATTTGACTTGAAAGCATTATTTGTTAAGGACTATGAAAAACAGAGGAATTTTTAAAGTCTTAATTTATTTCACATCATTTTGTGTGGACTGTTTAACTTTCCTGAACCTCGTTCCTTCTGGACATGGTAATGTCACTCAGCCTCTGATTCTCTCAAGTTTCACAGTATTGCCAGCCACAAGCATAAAGTTTCTCTCGAGTTTCTAAAATAATTAATGAGATTTTGTCACGTAGATAAAGGAAAAAATTGATTCATGTAGTTGGCTGCCAAATTTCTGTAAAACACAAGGGAAAAACTAATTTAAAAGCAGAGGTGTTTTCATATTCACAGGTCTCCAGGAGCTGGATTTTAACCCCTTTGGCTTTCACCCCCTCACTCCCCAAACAATGTAAATTTTGGGCAGTGAGTTCCTCTTGCTGGATTTCTACAGCTTCTGCAAACTCCTTATTTATCAGCAGGTCTCTTCACAAGATTTTTCTGATGCTTTTAATCAGTCAAGAGCTCTAGAAAAACACAAATCCTCATTATAGAATAGCTACAGGTAGTCATGATCCAGAAAGTTAAAAAGACAGAAGTTGTTGCTTTCCCCAGCTATTTTGAGCAGCCCAGAAATGACATTACCTGCAGGACTTCCTTTTCCAACACAAACCAGAAGCAATGGCAAAGTTTCTGTTTGCTTTGTGCAGAACAAGTGAAAAACATTCCACACCCACAGAGTCAAACGAAACCCAGATTTTCCTAAATGACCCTGAATATTTTACCAGAAATGCTTCTTTTCTACTGAAATGTACAGATCTGAGCGGGCTCCCACAGGCCCATCCGTCCAGTTTCAGGTTGGGAAAAGGGACAATGGTCCCTTCAAAATCTTCTCTATCACAAGGTCCAAAACTGTAAAAAGACAAAAGCATCTTCCAAGTGGAAACATCAAAAGCCTGCATGTCCTTAGTTTTCTGAAATGAGCACACAGGGGAATTTGATACTACCTGATTCCATTCCCCAGGAAAGCTCAGTGTGCTTGTGGTTTTGTTTTGTATGAAAGTAGCTTCAAAACTTTCCAAATTTTTTTCTCTTTCACAACTATTTTTGCCTCTTGGTTTTCAAAACATGCTTTGACTTTACAAAATACACTTTCTGGTTTTTCCCCCCCTCTCCTCCTTATTTCAAAATTGTTCTGCTTTTCTGGAACTTCTGTTTCCTATCACCTGGAATGTTCAGAAGCAAGCACCAAATATTTCCAATTAAGTCCCCACCAGGATTCCAATTCCACCTTAAGAAAAGGAGAAAAAAAAAAAAAAAAAAAAAAAAAAAAAAAAAAAAAAAAAAAAAAAAAAAAAAACCCCCACCCAAATAAAATCCCCAGTGAAAGCCATAAAATCCCATCCCAAAAAAAAAAAAAAAAAAAAAAAAATCAAGAAACCAAGCTTGGGACTTTCATAAGGGAATATTCTCCTCTGAATATAGAGATTTGCACCTAAAAACCCTCCAGCCATTTCAGCATTAATTCAGCATCACCGCTGCGCTTTTTTATTATTATTTTACTTATTTTTTCTCATTTTTCCCAGCTGCTGGCTGCCCATGAGCCCTGCAGCAGTGCCCTGACCCCCTCTCCCATCTCCTGCACCGTGGGGCGATGCTCCCCAGAGCCCACCTCCCCATTCAGGGCCGTGATTATGCTTCCCCCACCAGGCTGAAAGCCCTGTCAGGAGGGGAGGGAAGGAGGAATCCAAAGGCATTCTGGCACCCCGGCCCGATAAGAAACTTTAGCCCCATTCAGCCACTGACAACCGCTTGTAGAATATGATCTTAATCCTGTTTCTAACATTCCCTCGCCCTTCGGCCGCCCTATTCCAGGCTGTATTCTTCCAACCGTCGCTCCGGCAAATCCCCCGAAGAGAATTACTGGGGGGAGATAAACATCAAAGGGAAATCCAAGCAATCTACAGTAGGTTCACACAGTGGGGGAAAGAGGGGCAGGTGGGGGCCGGTGCAGAGGGGCTGTCTCTCCCCTCGCCCTGGTTGCATTCCTCAGGGCTGGATCTCTGCAGAGCAGCCCCCCAAACCTGCTCAGCAGAGTGCCAGCTTTAGGATTTGGGGGTTTTTATATCCTGTGTGAGGCTTTTTTTTTTTTCCCTTTGGAGTAAGAGAGGCTGGTCATGCAGAGTTCTGTACACAGCCACTGTGTGGAAAAAATCACCCCTTTCCCAGAGAGGGGCATCACCTAAATGGAGAAGATGAGGTGGGAGAAGGAGGGGACATTTTCCTGGTAGGAAACAGAAATGGGGAGAGCCAATGGATTTGCCCAGCAGCACATGAGAAGTTTGCTGTAGAAATTAAATGAGTGAACATCATTTGGGAGCTCCCAGTAATTCCCATCAGGTGCAGGAGCCTTCAGCACTCAGAGACTGTCCCATGGTCTTCCCTAAGGAGCTTCCAGCAGGTTGCCAACTCCAGTTCGGAAGGAGCTGTTCCTTGGAAGTTCCCTGGGAGCCCATGAGAAGCCACTCATATTTGCCACACAGCTGTGGGTCTCCCCTGATGTGTAATCTCCAGGACAAAGGAAAAGTTGGGATTTTGAGGATAGTGTCAGTTTTTCCTTCCTGTCTCACTTCAGTCCTCCAGAAATCAGGGTGCTGCTCTCTCACTGTGGAGCTGGTGAAGAAGGATGAGCTCCCACCACCCTTAATTTCACATGCTGCCTCCCATGACTGAGGTGACACCTGGACCAGACATCCTCCAAAGACCCCTTATAACCCAAATTATTGCTGTAAACACTGATTCAAGAGGAGCTGACCTACAACAAGGCACAAAAAATCAGGTTGTTAAACAGAGTGCAGAAAATTGAGATGGCTAACTTATTCCCAGCACTGCAAAAGCATCCCCTTACAAACTCCCCTGGGATCTTTCCTTCCTGCTGGCCACAGTTCACAGATATGTTCACACAAACTCCACCAGCACTTTCTTCCCAGCCCTTTGTAGCAGCTGTGAAACTTGGGTAAACACAGCCTTGACCTGCTGTTGGCAACAGCCTGGCTCCAGGCAGGAGGTGGGTTTGAACTGCTCAGAGGTGCCCTAACCCCACCCAAGCATGCTCCTCAGCTCCCAAATGTTTAAAAAGAGGGGTTTTTTTCTGGGAAGGGAAAAGAAAAATATTTTTTAAAATATATATTTAAAAAGAAGCTGTTTCAAGAGGAGCAGTCTGAGACTGTGTAGCAGCTTCCAGGATGTAAAAGTCTGATGAGCTATAAAAGAATAGAGAAATCTAAAAATAGTGCTCCCACCACCCACGCTAAAGGATTAACTTTCTGTTTAGGAAACAGGACAAGCCTGGACCTTGAGCAGGGCAGAAATGCCTGGCTTGTTACTATTGTCTCTGCTGCCCCATCACATTTGGTTTGGAGAAAAAGCTTGACATTCTTGGTTCTGGTTTTCCTGTTTGTCAAAGGAGGCTGAATATCTTGTATATTTATTGATGCTGTAGATTCACAGCTTGTCAGATTTGCCCCAGATCTCAAGGGTCTACCTGGACTATAATGAATCGTCTCCAGTTAACAGGGGAGGAGCAATGGTGGAGTCCTTTCAGCCCTTTTCTCCTGCAATTGTGTGCCAAAACCTGTTTTATTTGATGCAGAAAACCTTTAAATATAGAACAGTGATGAAGACATCCACCTTAGAATAGGTTTTTTTTTGCTTTCTTATAACTCATTTTGTGGTTTTGGCATCTCACCTTTGCAGAGAAAGTTGGGGGCGGAGGTGGGTGGGAGGAGACACATTCCTCATTTCCATCACATTCAACAAGAAAGAGAAAGTCACAAAAGAGTGTTCCATTTCCAGCCTACACAACCCCTGCCACAGATTTTTGGTGTAACTTCTTGGTTAAAGCCATACAACACCCACGAGATACTCTTACAACTAAGGACAACCCTGAGAGAGGCCACAGGATACGGGAATGCATCTTCTTTCTGCTCATTTCTGCTTAAACCTGAGATGGAAAAACATGTCTGGTTTTGAGAACCAGTACAAGAAAGACACATATTAGCTGGAGAGAGTCCAGAGAAAAATAATGAGAATAACTGGAAAACAGCATCCATAAAGGAAAATTCAGATTGTTGATGTTGTGTAACCTGTAAAGAAAAAGCAAAGGGAGTTTCAGATACATGGGTGCTATAACTACATAAAGGTCTGTTAAGAGCAGGAACTAGTCCTTCACTATGTTCTCAAAGAACAGGGCAAGATCCAGACAGAGAAATACAATCTTTGAATTTTGCTGATCAGAATACATCTAGGGCTTTCTGCCCTGTTAGCATTTCCTAGGTCTCCTATTTCCCTGGGATGCTCTCTCTCCCATGGCATTTGATATGTTGGGAATAGTTATTTACCTCTCACACTTTGTGTAGCCTGAGGACTCATCTATTGCTAGGCTGGTCCCCAAACCTCTATTTCAACTTCATAATCTAGTCTGTCACTCTACATACCACAAGCCAAAGGACCTCAGTGAATTGACTCCCCCTTGAAACAGGGAATCCACCCTGCAGTCCACATTCTGCCAACAAGGAGGTACCCCCCACCTCACCTTCAGCAAATAATTACTGTGGTTAATTACCCTCTCAGCCCATGTTAATCTCACTATGAGATCCTGTCTCATCCTAAAGCTCATACCTCCTTCTCAAGTTGCTTGAGATTTCACCCCTGATTGCTGATGGCATCCATGGTCCTGATGGATATGAAAAGCTCAGATAGATCAGTTGCACAAGGAGGCTTAAGTGTTTCCAAGACCATAATGAAAATTCCTTTCAGTAGAAACTGTGACCCAGACATGAAACCCAACCCTCAGTGGGAGACTTCTGATTTCACAGGAGACAAAAGCCAAACACGCTAAAAAAAATTATCACTCTCAGAGAATGGGAATTTATCATTCAGGTGGGAAGTGCTCCATTAGCCTCCACACATTGGTTTACTTAGGGATGTTTTTCTTGGGATTTATTTTAAATCAACAGAATGGCTTTGGGAATACTTTGCCTTTGGCTTGTGTGGACAATAGAACAACCAAAACATTGTGTGGTTTTCAGTGTTCAAGGCTCCTTGAACACAAGGCATCCCAGAAGTGTTTATTTGGACTTGAGGAGTGGTTTGTTGAAGATTTGGGAGATGGAGTGGTGGCTACACATCACTCACTGAGATGGTGCCACTAGGCAGAGGAAACAACAGGGGGAAGCTCATCCTGTCCATTGGGATGGGTTATCCATCCACTCAGCCTTGAACTCCATGTGCCACTTGTCTGATGGCATCTGCACTCACCAGAGTCTGCTCTCCATGTCCAAGAATCATATCCATGCCTGGCTTGGTGTCAGGGTGTAGGAGCCCAGATCCAGAAATTCTATCACAAGGGAAAGATTAAAAGATATCTGGGGATATACGTTATTATTTGATTTAATCCATGACAACATTAGCTCTGATTTAGATTTAATATTCCCACAAAATCTGTTCTTAAGGAAAAAAAGAGTCCATGGAAATCCTCATCTCCACCCCCACGGGTTACCATGGTTTTAACAGAGAGAAGAAGAACCCAGTTAAGGGGCATGGTGATGCTGTGCCCATATTGGTACAGCAGCTTTGTGTCTTAGAGTCCCAATTCACTCAATTCCCTTGAATTTGTCTCGTGACCTCTCTGCTTTATCCCTCCTCAGGCGGGGAAAATAGGAATGTGTCCATACTCAAAGTGATGTAGGAATGGGTTACAAATCTGAGCATTCCCTGTGTCTGTCCAGAACAAGAGATGTTTCTGTATGGCCAGGCTCAGGACTGATCCTGCATGTTCAGGCTGAGCACCACTTCCATGGCCAGATGAGTGCCAGGATCCCACCATATTCCTGCTCCCCTTTCCCAGGGAAGACAGCTGAAGAAGAGAGCAGGATTTGTGAGCTGCAAAGTGCCCACAATGTGATCACAGCCACAAGGATGTGCTCATGCTGGGGAGGCTCTTGCCCTTTCTCCATGCCAGACCATTGCAAAATCAGCTTCTGGGAGGATTCTGCTTCTCATTTATTTCTCCTGGGTCTGTCCATGCTTCCCTCCGTTAGCTTTGCCAAGTTTTAGCTCATTCTGCATTCTGAAAACAGTTCCAATTAAATGGCTTTTCAATCAGTTTGATCACAAGAGCACTTGCCAGAAGTGCGGCACGTCCATGAAATCAGGAATTTCCTGCAGGACAGCTACTCTCTGAAAAAAAAATTTTAAAAAAATGGATTTTTTCCTTGGAAAATGATCAGTTCAAAAACTATTTGGCCTTGTAGCCAACATTTTTCTTTTTATTTCTTCCAGAATTTGGAATAGATTCTCCCCCTCCCCCTAAAATTTTGTTCTCAACGAAATATTTCATGGATAAAAAACAAACCAAAAGCACTCTGTCCTGGCTCGGAGTTCAAACAGGCAGGAATTTTCACACAGCCCAGACCTGGGGCTTGGAAATACTCTGGATTCTTGACAAAGCCCATTTGGTAAAGTAGTTCAGAGTGCCCATGTTTGTCTAAGGCACACCTCCAACCAGTTTAACACTGCAGAGGCAAACCCTGGCAAAATTAGGCAAAATTCCTAATACAGACCTGCTGAGACTTCCCTTTCCAGTAAATATTTATTTTTGTTAGCAGCAACTATGCAAGACACATACTTTTGGCGTTGGCCCTTTCCCCTTTCCTCAGCTTCTTGAGGACTAAGTCATGCTTTTATGTGTTTTTTCCCTCTTTCCACACTCACCAATCCAGAGGATCGCTGTGATTTATTCAAGAAACAAGGGTGCACCTGGTGGTTATTCTCCAGAACAGATTTCTGTGAGATAGAAGATCTGGGCTGTGCTCCCCCCCCTGCTCCTGATGAGGAGAGATTAGATGGGGAAGCCTGATAGCCTGGCTCTGGAAGCGAGCAAATGCACAGCCCTAAATCCCTCCCCAGACCCGGTGACCATGAGTCCTTGCCGGTGCCTGGTCCTTGTGGGATAATGCCAGGAATAGGCATATTAAGCACATGAATGTCAAGTCCTAATTCATCTCTCTAATGTTGTACAGTAGCAAGACTGTACCCCCCTGCTGTGGTGTAATTTCACGCTGAGGAGTCTGATGGGGCTTCCTGCAGACTGATCCTTTATGGATCAGAAAACTCACTTTCTCTTTGTGTTGGAGGGTCCGGAGATTATCTTATTAACCACATCCATGCCAGCTCTGATAGAACACAGGGCTCTGCCTCTCCTGAGGACTCCTTTTCGTGCTCCTTTTCCCCTCCTGTGGGTCCACATCACAGAGGTGAAGAACATTAAACACAGCCTCTACCAGCAGGTTTCACACTTGCACCAGCAAATGGAGAATTTTGCATTTTCTCGGCTCAGATGCAAAACTGACCCAGCTTGAACCCTAAATCAGTTTGAGGAGCTTGGTGCATCTACATTAGGACCCCTGTATCCCCTTTCCAGGTTCCTTTCACCTATCCTTTCCCCAAAAAAGTCAATGTTCAAACTACTTCAGGTGATGCCCTGCAGGTACCACCTGCCCCATAGCAGCAATTTGAATACAGGAGTGGGTCCACCTCAAGCACTGCTCTCTGGAGTGGACCTGGCCACCTGGAGGAAGGGCTTCTTCTCTTCCACCACCTCAGTCCACCAGACTGCCCCTTCACAAACCTCTCCAGACCATGCCATGGGGACAGCCAGGTGTGGCAGTGAGCACTTAGGATGTTCTTGTGGCCTCTGAAGGTGACAGGCACCGCACACGGGTCAGGAAAAGGCTGCAGGAGGGAAGGCAGGACTGCATACATTCTCAGACACTCCTCAGGATGTGAGCTTTTCCAATCTGACAGGACAAAAGCCTTCTGCTTTCAACACCAGACCACGGCTGCCTCCCTGAATGATGCCAGAGGGCCACCCTGTAGCCACATCCCAGCGTGTAACAAGGGATGGTAGTTTATAATCTCATTTTCTGGGCTGGCTGCCCTTCTGGTGCCCCTCATGCTCCATGTAAATCATCTGGAGTCTGATTTCCTTGGCTTGCAGGGCTGTTCTTTCCTTGCCTGCTCCTAACAGGCTCCTGGCTCAGCAGGGACCTTGTCAGTGAAGACAGTACCAGGACAGTCCCACCAGAAAAACTTCAATTCAGTCTTTCTTGGACAGAATGCTGCAGCCAGGGCCAGGCTCCCATCCACATGCAGTTCCAGCAGACGGGGGTGGCTCTGGCATGCTCACATCCCCTGTTCAATGTGTATGCACTTCCCAATACAACAGCACCACTTCTTGAATCAGGGTTATCCCACTGCTTTCTGCACTTTAAAAAGGCAGTTCAACAGAGCCCTCAGTGGATTCCAGTTATTTTTTATGATACTGTTCCTATCTGCTTGTGTTGTGTCAAGCTCCAGACCTGGTGGCAAGGTTTGCCACCACCAACAGCCTTTTGCAGCTAATGAAAAACAACCTGCTTTTTATCTGCAGAAAATAGCATCGCCTGGGTCTTACCGTGGCAAACTATTTAATGGCTCTCCAAGGAAAAAAGTCCTTCCCTGTCTCTAGGGCTGAGTAAGTCTCCTTCCAGCTGTTATCTTGCTGCATTGCTGAGCACCTCAACTTGCAAAGCAGAGCCACAAACTTCTTCCATTTCTAGGCAGGGAGGTAGAGTTCCACTTGTTTGTAGAGAAGGGAAAGCCTCTGATCCCACCCCAGCACCTTGCACACAGCCAGAGCATCCTCAGGAGAGCCCAGGGAAGGAGCCCAGCCTGCAGCTGCCTCTCCCTCTGCCACAGGGATCTGTCAGGGGGATGTGGCTAAGACAGGGGCTGGTTTTAAGAATTTGATCATTAACAGGGTGATTGGGTTTTCTTTTCTAATGTAGGGAGGGCAATGAAGGATCTGTTTAATTTGTTTAATGGCAATATTCTTCTATTTCTAATTTTATTTTCCCATAAGGGAAGAAATAAATCCTTCTTTTCTACTCCAGCTTCACTTTACAGCAATATGGCAAGTGGACGTATCTTCAAGTAAGAAATATCATCAAATTCTCCAGAAACACTGAAGCATTTTTTTCCCCTCTTTTTGGGGTTGTTGTTGTTGTTGTTAGTGAGCTTTTTATTGTTTTTTGTAAGCTTTCCCTTCTTTCTGTGTGTTTTTTGTTGTTGTTGTTGAGTTTTTTGTTGGGGTGTTTTTGGTTTGTTTTTTGTTTTGTTTTCGGGTTTTTTTGCAAACAACCTACTTAAGAAACACCCTGAGGAAAATGTGTTACTTGCTTGAACCCTCTATTTCTGCATTAACATTCTGGCAACTCTCCCCTTTGCCCACGTGAACTGGGCCAGGTTTGGCTTGGACTTGGGACATTTAGGCTTTTTCCAGATAAGCCTATAAAGGTGATGGGGAAAGGCTTATGAAGGTGATGGGAGGAGATTCATGAGGTGTTTGAGGCTGTGCGGGTCCTGAGATCCCAGGGAATGGATGGGAAGCAGCTGGCAGCTACGAGGAAGGCTCTGCAGCCACAGAAGCAGAGCTGAAGCCATCCCCAGCAGAGATCACTGCAGATCACAGGTGGAGCCAGAAGGGAGGTCCCCAAGGACATGTCAGAGTGATTTGGTGCATGCAGAGCTGCACACTTGCTGTGGAACTGAAGCAAAAGCCATGGAAGAACTTTTTCCAGCCTGTTCTGCTACTGCCCACACAGAGCTAAGGGGAAAAGTGGGGATGCAGCATCCCTGTAGCACAGACTAGGGAAAGCCTTCATCCTGCAAAGGGGAAGATTTTCAGCCTGAATAAATGCAAAGCCCCTATTCTGCCTGGCACAGTAGGTTTCCCTGAGACTCAGCCCGTGCCTTACTGAGGGACCTTTTCCAATCCGTGAGCCAACAGATCCCAGAGCAGAAGGGAGGACTGTTTGTTTAGACCTATGTGGGTTAGGCAGCTCAGACTTTATTCTTGCACTTTGATAGGTTCCTAAATGAAAATCCAATAACATTTTGAGCAGAACGAGTTCCCATGAAAGTCATTTCTAAATCTCCCAGCTCATCCTACCTGTTGGCTGGATTCTCCATCCCCACTGCCCTAAGCTGGGTGTAAAGGCACTGCTGCCAGACTTTACTCCAGGAGCTGAGTCTGGCCCTGCTGCAGAGAGCAGCGCTGCTGTTGCCTTTAATGAACATGTAAATAGACAGGAGGCTTCTCAGCAGAGTCACCCTGCAGTCAGGAAGTTCTCCAAAGCAGCTCGGGAGAAATAATACTTTATTCCTGGCGGTGCAAATAACTGATAGGGACTGGCTAAGAAGGGTTCATGCAAATACTCCTGAATTAAGCTCCGTCTGAAGTTAGAAAGGAAAGATGATAAACACACCCGGCTTTAAAACTGCAAAATATGCTTTGCAGGCATGAAACCAGAGGAGTAACAAAACTATCTGACATCACATTTAGCAGCAAAGCATTTCTTATTCTCAGGGATGCAGTTACCTAAACGAGAGTCCCACTAAAGAGTTCTACCTATTATTTACACTTCTAAATCTTAAAACCATTAACAAAAGCCACTTAATTCAATTACCCTCCCTGAGCACTGATGTTATTACATTATTGTCACGAAGGCGAGTTTTGGCTCTGGTTTTCTCTTTTTTTTTTTCTTTCTTTAAATTCATTCCTCTTTTCTCCACGCTGAGTGCCTCCCCACCACCTCCCTGTCTTTCTCTCCCCCGATGTCATTGTGTAGAACTAATGGGGTAAACTGAAATGGTATCTGTCCTCATTGACAGGTTTATGAGAATTTAATAAAGCGTGGCGCGGATAAAATGAGATATTACAAGGCCACACAAAGCTGATTGACTTCTCCACGTCAGCATTTTTATTTGGTTATTTATTTATTTGGTTGTTTTCAGCACGGGGGTGATCTCACCAGACCTTTGGTGGTGCTGGCCCGGGAGGGATGTGAGAGGAAAGGAAGATGCAGGCATAGCAGGGCAGTCCATCGAGGTGTTTGCTGTCAGCACAGGCCATGGTGCCTTGTGGATTTCCAATGGCTCTGGGAAGATGACACAGCAGGAATCACCAAGGGCCTCCCCAGCACTGCCCGTGCACATCTCTGCCCCTTGAGCCTCCATGGTGATGGGTGAACTCACCAAAATCAACTTTTGCACTGCTCCATCAGGGATCTGAACCAAGGAGCAGCTGCTGGTGGTACAGACCCTGCCCTGCACTGTGTGTCCCTGTAGAGGTGACACCTGTGGTGATGCTCAAATGGACACCCACACACCACAGGGATGTTTGCACTGACCAACACAGAGCAATCCCAACATGAAATAGGGCCCAGGAGGTCCTCACGGAGATGCCACCAACCACATCCTTCCAGGCATGGTCCTGCCCTGTGCCTCAGTTTCCCCTCCTGCCCAATGCCTACTTTGATTGTGTAAATGTAAATTACAGGTCAGCTGGGGGGCCTGCAAGGATGAAACCTTCCTCCTGGGAACATCAGTGTGTATTTCTAAAGTGTGTCAGCTTCCATCTCAGGGCAAACAGGGAAAGAGCTGGAAATCTGGGCTGCACTGTAACTGGCTGACTGTCTCCCTCTCCTGGCCTGTTCAGAAAGTAGGGATCTCGAAGGGAGAGAGAGGAGGGAGAGGGANGGGAGAGGGAAGAAAAAAATGAAACCTCTGTGTGTGTGTACTTTTTTTGTCTGGCAAGCAAACCCACCATGCCAGTGGCCAAGGAGGTTTGGATTCAGCCCAGTCACTCAGGACTCAGGACCCCATTTGAATCTGGACTCCACACTACAGAACAACATCACTTTTGAGGAAGACAGGTTTAAACTTGGGGCAGCCCCTGTTAGCCTCAAACTTGAGCCATGAGGCTTCAAACAGAAATAATATCAAGTGTTTCTCCTTCTCTGCAATGTGCATTCAGAAAGGGTGGAGATGCCTCTGTTCATTCAATTTATTCCAATGCCAAGCACTGGAACAGGCTGCCCAGGGAAGTGGCTGAGTCACAAAAACTGAAGGCACTTAAGAGCTGTGCAGATGTGGCACTTAGGGACGTGGTTCAGTGGTGTGCTTGGCAGTGCTGGCTTAAGGCTTGGAGTCAGTGACAGCAGGGGTCCTTTCCAAACCCAAAATATAATGTGGTTCTCCTCAAAAGGGCAGGCAGCCTGCCAGACTTGAGGCACGGTCCTGGCCACGGCAGCAAATCCTGGCAGCAGCAAAGCTGACAATGTGCAGGACCAAATTCTGCCGGGATGCTCTCCTCAGCAGAAAACAACGTGGTCCCAATGGATCAACAGCAGAACTCCCAGCACTTTACAAAAGCACTGAAAACCCTCTGAAGTCAAAGTGCTGCTCCCCACAAAAGCTCGGGCTGTCTCATCACCCAAACAGCCCGAAAAGGGCTTTCTGTTTCGTACAGTACTCCAAATTCAGAGCATACAGCACAGGGATTAGGGTGCAAAAGGCTCCGCGCAGGACATTCCTGGCAGGCCAGCAGCTCAATCCTGCTCTCTGGTGGCTACATCCGAAAGGCCAAATCCAGCAGCGATTTCTCCTCGGTGCTCCAAGGAATGCTCACCTGGTGTTCCCCTGCACTGGAAACGCTCAGTGCCCCTTACTCATTTAGCTCAAGGGTGAGCTCAGAAGGCAGCTGTGCACAAGGAGATGGAGATCATGGAAGGTTTTACGTTCCCTGCTTGAGCAGAGCATGTGTCCATCACTGCAGGGGGCCCACGGGCTCTGTAAAGGGGCTGGAACCATCACACTTCTTTGAAAAGCCCTTCCAAAGCCTTTGCATCATGGAAAGCATCCTGCTGCTCTGCACGCATTGCTCTGTAACAGCTTTTCCTGCAATGCCCCAGCCTGTAAACATTCTCCCCAGTATCCTGCCTCCCTTGAAGGGCCACAAGGTGGGCAGCAAGCTGGAGAGAATTTCTTCTGCATTACATCACCCCACCCCTGCTGAGATGTGCCCACGCTCCCAGCCCCACAGAACAGCAGCACAATGGGCTGTCCCAAAGCACATGGCATCAGCAGATGTCCCCTGGGACAACACCTCTACCCTTCCCACCATCACCACCAGTCTCCCAGGGCTGGGCAGTGACTGCCTGTGAGTCCAGGATTGATTTTATCAATTGATCGCACCATGAAGCAGCATCCTACAAAGACTGGACTCATCTTTTGATATCTGAGGAGCATTTAATCACCTTCTCCATACTGGTTTCACCCTATAAAGTTTTAAACAGAGATTACCCCCATTCTTCACTGTGTAATGCACAATAAAGAAAAAGGATGTGTGAAACTTGTCCCCCTGCTCACCAGCTTTGCTGTCCTGGCTCTGCTCCCCCTTCCCGAGCTGCTCAGTGTGTAAGTGTATGTAAATCTGTGGCAGTACACACAGCACCCCCATCTCCTGCTCTCCTCCTCTGAGCAGACACAGTAATTACAGTGCAGCAGTGCCAGCACGAGGCATTTCTGCTGATGAATGCACTCAATCTAAGCACAGTTTTATGTATCATTAATTCCCTTAGCATTCAAAAAATAACTTTTTTGATGGCAGATAATACTGTAATCACTCATGATTGCCAATAAAATTATCTTCATTGAGCTGTGTAAAACAACTACAGGAGTAATTTTACTCACTTAAAATTTCTTCCTTTTTTTTTTTTTTCTTATTTATTTTTTGATGTAAAGCTGTTTGGACTCAGATTCCTGTAATACAGACACTGTTAGAAATAAGTCCCTACTCTCTTATTTATATAGAAAGGAGCTTTTCAGATGCTGTTGTTTAAGGTGCCTTCAGCAATATCAGGGATCTCCCAAGGAGTCCCTTCCACCCTGGGGATCCCTCTGTTACGATCTCTTCAGCTTTTCCTTCAAGCTACCATGCAACAGCTGCTATGTACACAAGGAGCAAGAGAGTTTGTGCCAATGCAAGTTCCATGTGCAAGTCATGGTTCTCTCCTAGGCCAGCTCCTCCTCCACTCTGCTGGGGGCCAAAACACGTGAGCACTTCCTAATCTGCTTCAGAACAGAGTCCACAAAGCTGACAACAGGTCATGTGTTCAAACTGATTGTGACAACTCACACACTCCAGCTTGAAGCAGATTTGGGAGCAACCATTCCTGGCACTGACAGAGCTCTGGGACACAGGCAGTGAGGGGCACAAGAACCTTTCTGAGGCAGAAGTAACTACAAAGTGAACAATAAAAGCATCGCCGAGTGAGTGACTTGGTTGAAACATGCAGTTTTCTTGCAGGGACAAAAGAAATCATTCCCACATAGCACTGCCTCATGCCCAAGCTGCTGAACAACCTTCTTGCAGGGCTTAAACTCCAGCTCAGTGTGGAATTGCTTCACCTTCTTGCTTGTTGCTTGCTTGTTGACTGACTCCACTCAAGAGTCAGGAACCTATAAGGAGAGGAGAAATGAAACAAGAAGGACCACTGGCTGTTGTAAATGTAGCTTGAATGTTCTAGAAAGCCAGATCCCAGGGAGCAGGTGACTGGCAATTGGAGGCAGGAGCAGGTTGTTAATTTCTGGGAAACAGTCTAAAAGAAGCAGGGTGAAATGGAAGAACAGAAGTGTAAAATTCCTGGGCAAACAGCAAACAATTTCTTATTTCCTCCCGTGAAATAAGAAGAGTAAATGAAATCAGATGTAGGAGGCCAACAGGAGATGCTGCTTCCCTACAGCACATAGATAAACCACGGATCTCCCTGCACCAGGATGCTGGGAGTGCCAGAATAGGATTGCTTCACACAAGAAATATCTGTGTGAGCACACAGCTATTACTCACTCAACCCTAACCTTGGCCTTAAGGAGCCACAGCATTCCAGACACCAGGAGACAATGCTAAGGAAAACACCTCTGTGTGTTTGCCATGCCCTTGACACTGCCCTGGGGTCAGGTGAACAGGAACTAGGCTGGTCCTTCAGCCCCAGCCAGTCTGGCTGACCCTGTGTGATTTGCCACAGAGAGAAGAAGAATAGGACAACTTCGTGCCCCTCCTTTGGTAAGTGCAGGGCTCCAGCATCTGTGGGGTGTGGTGGCACCCACCCAGTCACAGCTCTGTGGACACAGGGAGGTATATGAGCAAAGGGAAAGAAGCCTTCACAGATCCAGCAGATCCCTTCATCCTCCCTTAGCCACAGGCTGCAGCCCTGCCAGGCAATGGAGGAGGAGCAGGAGTAGGCTCAGTCCTCAATTCCATCACTCCCAAGATTCAAGCCCCATTGGCAGCAGCATATGGGCAGCCCCATGGACATTACAGCAGAAAAGTGCTCATCCAGCAAGGAGACACCAGTGTCCCAAAGGGACATCAGGGCATCACTAGGCCCACAAGCCACCAGTTGGTCACCACCCCAGGCCATGGGGAACAAGACCAGACCCATTTTCACCTCATTTAGTGCCAGTCCCAGGCACATGGTCCTGGGCAGAGCACTGCCAGCCACCACCTTTGTACTCTGCAGCTTTCTGTCCTGTGCCCTGTGCCATCCACTGGCCCATCTCTGCTGGCAGCTGGCTCACAGCACACACCTGCTGCATTTTGGGATTTCCCAAATGCCCTGAGTCATCCTCCTGGACCTGGCTGGCCCCAGCAGCAACCCAAGCCTTACCATTGCCCTGACTGATGCTTTAACCCCACTGATTCACCCACACACACTTCTCCAGGAAAGGGGAGAAGGAGATTCTCCAGCAGCAGCTCCTGGGGGTGCAGGTGGTCCAGGCATAACTCTCCTGCTTTGTTTTCTTCCCTTTCACAAACAGAACTGCAGAAGTTGAAAATTGTTCCTGCATGAGAGATTTTAAGCAGGATTTAAATTAGGGGGAAGAAAGCCGGAGAAGTAATTTTGTCTTCTACAAGAACTAGTTTTAACTTCTGTTCCTCCAAAGTTCCCCACCTTTCTTGTTCTCACGTTGAAAGACCTCACTGCACGTGATTTTACAGCCTGCAAGGGAACAGCCCTGTTTTGGCACTGTGCTGCCACGGGGTGACATCAGTGCAGGAACCTGGAGCCTCCAGAATGAGAAAGAAGGAAAGGGGAGATGGGGATCACAGACAGCACATGGCGTGCCAGCCTTGAGCTGACTACATCCTCCTCACTCATGGGAAAGGCACTCCTGCCAACTCACTCCTCTCTTGTGAGCCAACTGCAGTGCCCTTGGGAGTCTGCAATCTTGTATAACCCTGTGATCCCAATAGTCTGAAATAGGGCAGGGAGGGGGAAGGAAAAAAAGAAGTTAAAAGGAAAAAAACTGCTGGGAAAGCTGCTGTTCTTGCATGTGATTTCCTTGACGCAGATAACAGGCAGCTGCATATTTTCAGAGCAAGAAGGCCACAGAGTTCATGAGGACTGAATATTTTTGAGGCTCTAACACCCTTCAGCAAGGAGCCCCAGGACAGAGAGTACATCCAGCACATCCCAGTCCATTGTGGATGCACAGCAGAGCAGCTCCCTCCAAGGGTGCCAGGCTCTGGCACAAGTGCCTCGGGTGCTTCCAGGGAAGCCCTGAGATCCTGAAGTCTGAAAGAAATAAAGCCAGTGGCCTGAGCAATAATGCCAGGAAAAACGAGCCTGGATGCATCTAGCTCCACCACACTTTCTAGCTCAGCATCAGGGGTGGCTTGGGACCAGCTCATCCTGCTGGGAACTGAGAAAACATTCCAGATTCTTCCCAACAAGTTTTTCACAATCCTACAGGCAGTTTCTAAACCGGATAGCTTGAAATATTTTCTGACAGACTTTTGGAAGCCGTGGAGGGTTTTTATTTTTAAGGACAGACCCCTTGTGGGGCTGGTGATGATGAAATTATTTTGGAGCTTTCCTCAACAGGGAGCGCAAGGCCGCAGAAAGCAGGGATGCCAGATACCGCTGTTAGAAGCCGCGGCACTTTGCACAGCACAGACACACCCATGCTGTGCCGGTGACAAGCGATCTCCGCCGGGCACAGCCTGCGACATTTATTGTTTCTTTTTTCCCACACAGCCGCTTGGCTCCAGGAAATGCAGAGGGGTCGGGTACCTTTGGGACTCCCCTCCGCGCTGCCTTGATCCTCCAAGCCAAGGCTGCTCCCAGAGGAGCTGAAAAATTACGGGGGGAAGATCCAAACCTCCCTGGGCGACCGGAAAACCCGATAAACCTTATCAGCTAGAGACCACCCAGCACAGGGAGCGGCGAGCTGTCATCCCTCAGCTTTTCCTGCTCCCCAAGCTCCCCCTCCCTGCCCACGCACGGCAGCAAGCCGCTGAAATCCCTGTCCGGCTGGGAATCCCGCCCAGGTTTTGGCTCGCTCTCCGGAGGGCGGGGGCGCTCGNTCTGGAGGAAGGTGGCGGAGGCGCAGGAGCGGCAGGAGCGCAGCCTGGTGCGGATGGAGGCGGCGGTGCAGCGCTTTCGGGAGCAGGTGAGCGCCGGCAGCCGCGGCCCCCGCTCCAGCCCCCGGAGGGGGCTCCTCACCTGGGCCCCCTCCCCATGGCGTACCCCGTCATGGATCGCCTGTCAGGTGCTCTCCAGGCTTCTTATTTGGACACACGGGGATTTAGTGTTATTATTTTCCCTTTCTAAGTCAACGTGTGTGTCTACCCCTCAGCAGCGCAGCGATCGCCGCTGTGGCGGGGATGGGGAGGAAACGCTGTGTGAAGCAGAGGGAGATAATACTAACCCGTTATCCCGGTAACAGTCACCGGCAGCTAGGAGGGGGAAATCCCTGTCTGAAAGCTCCCCGTCGCCGTGGTGGGAGGCTGAGGCTGGTTGAGGAGGCGGCAGGAGGAGACGACAGGCGCTGTGTTATCAGCAGAGGCCAAAGTGCAGCCGCAGCTGCGGGCAGGGATGCGATGGTGCCCCGCGGTCCCGGCAGGCGGCCGGGCCCCTGGCTGGAGCAGAATCGCTCAGGTTCAGAGTCCAGCTTGGCGGCGTGAGGTTTGGTAGATTTTTCATTACGTTTGGTAGGTGGTGGAGAAACCTCTGCTGACCCCAAAATTACCAGCCCAGGAGCTCCCTAGCTTTTGCTCTTCCCTATGCAAGTGTCTTACAGTGCCAGGAGAAGAACTGGCTCCAGTTCTGGTTTCATTCCTTGATGGAACAATTTCTATAACCATGACGCCAACTCCCACTGCAATTCAGCAGGAGCAGTGCATTAAGCTGTTTCCCGAGGCCTGGCCATGACCTGTCTGAACAAAGCTGTGTGAAAGGCTTTGTTTCAAAATTAGCAGGTGTTTGGTGTGACTGGTCTGAACAGGAAGAAAGACTGAGAAAATCAGGGGTACTACTGGCCCTGAGGGTTTCACACCGTGCTCACTGGTGTCAGGTAGAGCAGGAAGTGGTCTTGAGGCAGGTACCACATTCAGTGACTAAATGGCAGATATTTTTTGGGTGAGTTACAGAGGGGACCAAGGAGAAAGGAGGAGGAACCCATCAGCTGAAGTAGAAGTGTGACATTGCCTGTTCAACCTTTCCTGTAGCATCCTTCCGTGAGCGCGGCCTCCATCCTCTCTCTGCCTTTGCCGGAGCTCTCCAGGAAGCTCCGGGATGGTTCCCTCCCTCCGGACCACGTCTTCTATGCCTACGTGGGCAAGGTGAGGAGCAAGGGCAGCATCTCACCCACGGTGGGGCTGGCTGTTTTTGGGAGGAGCACAACACAAGGTTCAAACCTGGCTCAAATGCTGCTGAGCTGTCCCTGCTCACTGGTTAGTGGTGGGCCCTTCTGTGGATTTCTGTGAGTGGTGAGTGGCTGTCATAGCTCTCAGCCTGGTTTGGAGGGAAAAAGCAAGCAGCATCTGCAGGGCCCATGCCTTGCTGGGAGAGCCCAGACCTTCCCTAGGGAAGATATACCTTTACGGAAGTTGCAGAGTTCTGCTGTTGTCTCCCCCCCATCTCCAAATGGGTTGTTAAACCTCAAAAAGTCAGTGTTGATGTTCATTCTCTACTTTTGCCCTAATGTTCTGATCACTTCCTGGGTTCCCTCTTTGGGACTGTCATTTATACCACCCCAGAAGCTCAAACAAGAGAACAGGCTGTGGTATTCATCTGAGCTGAGTGCCTCCCTTCATCACACACAAGCTGGAACTGAGTCCCTGCTGTGTTCATCTTGGAGTTTGGCTTGAAAAGTGGCAGGAAGGGCTGCCCTGATACCAACTGTGCAGATGGGAGGAGGAAAAGGGGAAGAGGCAGGAGCCCTTGGCAAAACAGTGGTCACTGTGCAGCTCCTTGGGCTGTGACTCACCTGTGGGCTTGTCCTGCTTTCCCCAAGGCCCTCCAAATTGCCACAGAAACCAACTGCATCACGGAGTTTCTGCAGGAAAGCGAGACCCAGGTCCGCAGAGTCAAGCTGATGGAGAAGCAAGGCCTGCTCTATGGGGTGCCTGTCAGCATCAAGGACTCCATCGACTGCCAGGTGCCACCAGCACAATTCCGCGTGTATCCCAAAATCCCCGTGGGTTGAAATTTGGGGAGCGGGGAGATTTGACCTCAGCACCTGGCTTGACTTTGTCCTAGCTGATGTGGAATGGGCTGCCTGGACAGGGGAGGGGCTTTAGTGCCTGTCTCCCCTGAGAGCCAGCAGAACAGTGGGGTCAGATTTGCTATCAACACACCTTTAATGTGTTGGTGATGGGTGGGTTGCTGAAGATCCATGTATGTGTTCAAATGTGTGAATAAAAGTATGGGGGCAAGGAGAATTGCAGTCCTCCATCTGAAAACCTCATTGTGCTGTGTTGCCAGGGTCATGATTCCACGTTGGGGTTCATAAAAAACCTCAATAAACCTGCAGCAGAGGACAGCGTGGTGGTGCAGGTGCTCAAGAGACAGGGGGCAATTCCTTTTGTCAAAACCAACGTTCCCCAGTCCCTCATCAGGTAGGTGGGTGCTCCCTCCCCTCAACATAGCAGCAGTGCTCTCTCTTCCTCCTCTCAAGAGAGGGTTTTTATCTGGTCTCATTCTCATTTCCCACTTCTTTTTATATAACAACACCTGGTCTCCATTCTTTGTGTCTATACATTTCACTTTAAAAAGTAAACACATTTACACTGAGGATAAAAATTACCTCTAGTCCCACATGAAATAAACAGGCAGAAGAGGAGGAGGAGAGGAGAGAAACTGGTTTTATCTTTTTTTTAAATTAGCCTCTCAGCGATGATCCTATTATCTCTAAAATCCAAACACAAATATTCATGGAAGGGGATGCTAGTTAAGCTAATTGCCTTAAATTACTCTGCCCCCAAGCCTCCTGCTCTATCTGGCAAGACTACTCTTGGTGTCATTGATACATGCTGTGCTCAGGTGTGCTCTGCTGGACAGCCACCCTTCCACTGTCCCTGTGTCCTGCCAAGTGAGCTCTGCCAAAGCTCCTCTGTGGGGGTCCATTGCCCCAGACCTCTGAAATGCCTTCCTTAAGGTGATGTGGCAATGACTGACCACAGTTCAAAAAAGCCACACAAAGAGGTTGCCCTGGGGATTATCAGATTTTTGCACCACTTTTTGGGGAAGTCCAGTGTTAAATATCTCTGCAGTTGGCATTTGGCCTGTGCTCAAGAGGCCCAGCTTTGGGTGACCTGTGGCACTCAGCTACCTGAACAGGAAGACTTTCCAGGAGGGTTGATGTATTTCTGCTGCCAGATGTTCTCTCTAGGATAGGATTAATGTCAGTGAAATAAGCTGTCAGTGAATTCAGGTCCTGGGACCACGGGGAAAAGGCTCATGGTCTTCACAACCACAGTAAATGAAGTCAGTGTAACAACTAGTGCATTACCTGATTGCCTTCTCAAGGTCTTCTAGTAGTGACTGGGCACCACAGCAGCAGGTACCTGAATTCTTCATTTGCAATCTCTCTCTCTCTCTCTCTTCAGCTATGACTGCAAGAACATAATCTTTGGTCAGACCCGGAACCCTCTGCTGTACACCAGAACCCCTGGAGGTTCCTCTGGTGGAGAAGGAGCACTTGTAGGAGGTGGTGGGTCCATCTTGGGCATTGGGACAGATGTAGGAGGGAGCCTACGTTTTCCTGCTGCCTTCTGTGGGATCTGTGCAATCAAACCCACAGGGAAAAGACTCAGGTACTGTGAGAAATGCACCCACTGCACCAGCCACTGTGCTGGGATGCTCCTACTCCTGAGGGCAAGGGAAACTTGGGAGGAACTGGGAAGAGCTTGTTTATCCCTCCTTGGGCAATACCTGAGGTCTGTATGGAAGGAATCACTGGTTCCCCCAGAATGGAGGTGGGGAAACCTCTTCATCTCCATGCTGAGGGGATGATTCTTCCTGACTAAATCACTCAGGCCTAGACTGTGTCATTTGAGCATTCTCTGGGCCCTTCCTTCAGCCAACCTTCACGTCTGCAGTTTTAATTAATACTTGATACTGCTTACAGCTTTTGCCTTCAATGAAAACTACTAATGTGCTGTATTTTGTGTGTCTCTTTTCTTTACAGCAAAAGAGGAATAATGTCTGGAGTCGTTGGGCAGAAGGCAGGTAGGAGTTGATGTCTGTCCCCCAGCAGCAGGGCAGGGGTCAGAAGGACCCTCAGCTGGTTATGGGGTTTCTCCATCACCTTTAGAGAGAAGCAGCTTCCCTTTCAGGGATTTTTTCAGAGAGCTGCCCCCATACTGTGATTTGCTTTTTTACATAAGCTGACACGAGTTGTTTGTGTAGCATAAACCACAATACAACCTGTTACCCAAAGGGTGTGGCCTGTCTGTCACTGCTTCATGAGGGTGGCATTAACAGTCAGAGGGAGTGTCTGATGTTGTCCTCATGTTGTGATTGACAAAGCTTTTTGTTTATTTTTTTAAGTCATGAAATGGATACATCAGGGTGGATATTAATGGATAGCAACTCTGGGTCCATAATGACGGACCTGTGGGTGGGAAGACACTTATGGGCATCCCCTGCCCAGTTCTTAAAGAGGAATTGTTGCCAACACTGGATTAAGACAAAACAGTGCCAAGAGGTCCTGGTTTTGTAGAACATGCCCTTGAAAGACCCTCAGCCGTGCGTGCTCTCCTGTGGTCTCTTCCAGTGGCTGCAGCAGTGGGACCACTGGCAAAAGACGTGGAGAGCCTGGCACTGTGCCTGCGGGCGCTGCTGACCGAGGACATGTTCAGCCTGGACAGCACAGTGCCACCCCTCCCCTTCAATGAAGAGGTACAGAACCTCCAAGGGGCCGGGGAGCTCTGGGGAGAGCTGCAGGCTGGAAACACCTGACCCACGGCCGGGCACCTGGGCAAAGCCAAGTGCTGCTTTCCAGACTCTCCCCGTGGCGTGGGTGTGCTGCTGGCTGCACTGGCACAATCCAGCCAGCATCTCCCTCTCCCTGCAGGTGTATTCCAGCACAAAACCCCTCCGCATAGGCTACTATGAGACCGATTTCTTCACCATGCCCAGCCCGGCCATGCGACGCGCCGTCCGTGAGACCAAGCAGCTCCTGGAGGAGGCCGGCCACACGGTAGGGCCTGGGGCTGCTGGGGTGGGGGACAAGCCCATCCCGTGTATTTTGGCTCAGCAGATGTTGCTCAAAGGGAAAAGGTTGTTTTCAGGGAAGGAGGGAAGTTTTCCTGTGGGCTTGTCAGGAAATCCTCAGCCCAGCTCGGCCCGTTTCAAGCCCTCAATGGCTTCTCCCAAACAGTGCCTGTGCCACTGATACCCTCCTCCTTTGTCCTTCCAGCTGGTGCCCTTTGAGCTCACAAATGTGGACTACGTGATCTTCAACTACTGTGTCAGGGGAATGTTTGCAGATGGAGGCAGCTCCTTTGTCAAGAAATTGTAAGTATGGCCTGGAATGGTTTGGAGGGATTGGTGTCTGGCTGTAAAAATCCTCCCTAGAGTCTGGCTGGATTTGGGATACAGGTAGCAGATCTAATGGATGTAGGTAGTGGCTGGTAGGCACTGGGGGGGCTTAACATGAAGTGATTCAGCTGCACCTTGGTTCTCTTTGGGAGGTTCTCCTTGGAGGGAGGCTAGGAGCCTGATATCCTGTAAATGCTGTGAGAATCAAGTCTTGCCCAGCAGAATGGAGCAAACCTCTTTTTGTCACTTAGATATGCTGTTCAGAGGGTTTGGCCTGGGAAAAGCTGATCTGCTGTGATTGCCTCCTACCACTGCTCAGCTAAACCCCTCTCTCCCTTTCAGCAAAGGGGAGATAGAGAAAGGTGGCACAGTGCTGTTCTTCTGGCTGGCAAAGGCACCACACTGGCTGAAGACTCTCCTCTCCTGGATTTCCAAACCTTTCGTAAGGTCCATTTCTTTCTAGTGTAGACAGTTAAGCTGTATGTGAATAACTTGTCTCCCATTGCAGTAAGACTTTCTCATAGAGAAGTCTCTGGGCATTGTTACCTGGCTGTGGTCAGACACACCTCCAAACTGGGGTGATGCTATTTCTGTTCCTTCTCTCCCCACTTAGGGGAAAATCCACAAGTCTGGCCTGAACACTGGGGAAACAGCTTCTATTTGTGACTGAGCTGTCTCAAAAGACAGAGCTGGGATTCATATATTATTTTTTTTTCACTTTCTCCTGCTCAGGTGCCTCGATTTTCAAGTATCATAAGAAGTATGAAAGAAAAGTGAGTAGATCTGAGCCTGAGCAAATGTGTCAAGATTTGTTTTGCAGCAGTGTTTGCTACATTATTGATACTGCTGCAGCTGCATGTGTCTGAGAGAATGCAAGGCAGAAAATGCAAGGGTGGGAGCAAACAGCAATTTGTGTCAACACCATAACCCTGCTGGGTTTGGAAAACTGTTGGGAAATTGAGGGTGGGAATGAGATCAGGGTCGTGGCCTTTTGCTTAGGAAGAGGATGAAGGATGTGGGAATGAAATATGGTGTTGGCTTCAGCACTGGTTAATGCATCCATCATGGCAAGAGGTAGGGACCCCACAAGGCAGAAGGAAGGTGTATGCACAGGAAGGGATGCCTTTCATTGGGTTTGTTTCCTTTTACAGCACAGTGGATGAAGTCTGGAGTCTTCATCATGAAATCGAGGTAAAGTATTACAGTTTGGGGTTAAATAGTTTTTGTTTGATTTCTCTTTGGGAAGAGGCAGATGCAGCACTCACCAAAGCTGGGAGATGATCAGGTCTCTGGTGATGGGAACACATCACTCCTCAGCAGATCTCACTTGGATGTGCGAATTCTCAGCACATTTAAAGATTAGGACAACACTTCAGCAAGTTCATGATGCCAAATCAGACCTGAATTTTTGACACCTGCATATAAAAATGTAGGTCATCAGACTTGCCTTTATTTCCCTTCTGGTTTTCCAAAAACAAAAGCCCATGTCCCAAGGCACCATGTGCCTATGCACTCAGTCATTTCCCACCTCCAGTTTACTAGGGAGGGGATGCTTTGCAAACTGGGAGGAATATTGTCCAGGTAGCAAAGCATTGCTGGATTTTAGCAGGATGAGGCCTGATGTAGCCTGTTGGCTGCTCCCAGAGAAGAGCCAAGAGCCCAGCTGGATGCCCAAGGAGAGCCAGCAGCTGTGGGACAGTACCTCCAGCCCACTGACCACCAGCACATTTCCTCCTCAGGACTTTTGCCACCAGTTCATTGCCCAGTGGAAACAGCTGAACCTGGACGTCATGCTGTGTCCCATGCTGGGCCCAGCTTTCGGCATCGGCTACCCTGCAAAGCTCTCAGGTAGGGACTGGCAGGGGACCTTGGCTGTGGCACTGTGCCAGTACCCATGAGCAGCCTTCCTCCTCCTCCCCTCACGTCCCCAGGGTGCTGGCCAGCAGCAGGAAGAGCTCAGCTCTTGGGACAGCTGCAGCCCAGCCCCATGGGGTGTACCTGGAACAACCTCCCCGGTGCGGTGGGAGCCAGAGGGCCGATTCCCATCCCTCAGCCCTAAATTCCCAGTACAAATGCCCCATTAGCTGGAATCTCTCATACACAGAGGGGTGAAGGCTCTCCCTGCCAGGCTGGCACTGCAAGCTCCCCCTCTCCCCCAGTGGCAGTCAGCTACACCATGCTCTACAACGCCTTGGACTTCCCTGCTGGCGTTGTCCCTGTCACGCTGGTGACGGACGAGGACGAGGAGCAGCTGAAGGGCTACAAGGGATACTACCAGGACTGGTGGGACCGGACCCTGGTGAAGGTGAGTGGTGCCAGGTTCTCCAGGGCCATGAGCTCCCCCATCCCTTCCCCTGGACATCCCCAAGCCCTCTCCCTGTCTCTGTGCCGCAGGCTTTTCGTGGCAGCGTGGGGATGCCCGTGGCCGTGCAGTGCGTGGCCCTGCCCTGGCAGGAGGAGCTGTGCCTGCGCTTCATGAAGGAGGTGGAGACCCTCAGCCTGAAGAAGAACAGTTTCTTCTGAGCCCCAGGCACTCAGCTGGAGCAGGATCCCAGCTACCACCAGCGTGGGCCATCCTTTGGTCTGACCCGTGGGACTGTAGTTCCCCTCAGTGAGGCTGCAGTGATGGCTGGGCTGGCTGCTGGCTTTGGGAGCAAGGGGAAAGCAAGGCGAGCTCTGATGTGGTGGAGCTCTTCCAATCATTGTCATAACAGAGTACTTTTTATTATCTGAGTCTGTTATTTCAAGTCTGTGTTTGTGTGGGGGATTGGAGTGGGTTTTAATCACCCCAGGGAAATACAAGAACATAAGCTTTCTCTTCCAGATGGGGAAACTGGGTCACAGGAACTGTTTCCATCAGAGTACTGCTTGGAGTGCTGTAGGAACCAAGGGATTTCCCCCTCTGTTCTCAGCTCCCTGAGGATGAAATCTGGTGTTTTTCCCCAGCACAGACCAGCAGTCAGAAGGGAAAGCTGAGCCTGCATGCAGGCTCTGGCAAGCAGGGATGGAGCTGGCCCACTTCCCACAGCAAAGGGTACTGGAACCCTGCACAGCATGAAGGAGAAATCATGGAATTACAGAACAATTTGGGTTGGAAGGGCCCTTAGAGATATCTCCTTTCAATCCCCTTCCACAAGCAGGGACACCTTCCACTAGAACAGGTTGCTCAGAGCCCCACCCAGTCAGGTTTTGAACACTGCCAGGAACGAGGCACCCACAGCTTCTCTGGACACCCTGTGCAAGGGCCTCACCACCCCCAAGGAAAGAATTTCTTATCTCTTACCTAAATCCACCCCCTTTCAGCTTGAAGCCTGTACTGAGCAGCGTGCCAGGGTCGGATGGTGGACAGCCTGCCCTGCACATCTCTTTCCATTTTGCCCATGCCAGGTTTTCCAGCAGGATTTTCCAGCTGCTGGCAGCCACTGTCGCTGGGGTTGGCACACTGGCTGGTCCCGGCAGGTTTCCAAGGGTGTTACAGAAAGGAATACCACAATGCAAAAGTGTGTTCCCAGTGAAGGAACGTCAAAAGCAGATTGTAAAATAGCTCTGGCAGGATTAATGTTTGGGTTTTTCATGTATTATTGTGATTTAAACCGTGCAAAAGCATGGAGTGTTTTCAAGGGCTTGGGACAGTGTTTATCACCAAGGAGAAAGCATCCCCCAAGGACCCCCATTCTGTATCAGCAGGCTTGGAGAACAGGAGGGAGGCAGCTCCAGGCATGGAATGACAGAATGTTGTGTAAAGCCAGGCCCAGAAGAGCCTGGGTGTGGTTACAGGTGCTTTACAGAAAACGCTGGTGAGGTTATATGTTTGTTTTAAAATTCAAGCCTGGAGGACTTGTCCCAGGAAAGGCAGTGCCACCTGCACCCCTCCTCCTGCAGCCAAGTACCATATCACTGTTAATTTAACCCCTCTCTCCCTGGCATGGAGGTGGGCAGGGTGTGAGAGCCCTGGAGCTACCAGTGAACCTGAACCTGTAATTATTCCTCACTGGAATCCCAGAGCCAAGCCCTCCAGCACGTCACACCCGTGACCGTGGGACAGTGCACCAGGCAGGGCCGGAGCTGCTGGGTGGCTTTGGGGACTGGAGACTGCCACAAGGGCCAGCTGCAGGCTGCTCCCAGCCCAGCCTGGGCAGCAAGGGGTTGGTGTGAGTAGCAGCACTGGAGCACTCAAGGCTGGGATGGGACAATGAGCACCAGTCAGTGGGGAGAGGTTGGTGACAGCCACACGGAGTTTGTCTCTGCTGCCTGTCCTGTCCAAACAGGGAGGATCCTCAGTTTTCCAGTCAGCATTTTCTCTCCAAGGCCTCATGTCTTCCTCAAGATTCCTCCCTGCTGCCACAGGAATAATCCCACAGGACATGTCTGTGACAGGCAAAAAGGTAACATGATGTAGCAGCACGACCATTGGTTTCAGTCCCCACAAAAGACCCCTCCACCAGAGAGCTGTGGTTACTCTGACACTCTCCCCTTACAAGCTGTGCTACCCAGCTGACTGGAGCAGGGCCAGCATCTCCCCAGATGCAGGGAGGTTGCCTTGCCTCTTGGCATTAAGCTCTCAGAGGCCTCCCCTGTCCCTTCCTTGGCTTACAGGTGCTTGAGAAGTGAAGCTTAATTTTTCACCCTCTCCTTTTTGCACTAAGCCACAGAACAGTCCTGGGCAGGGGGAGCATCCATGGCAAGGGACAGCTGGTAACACTACATGATCCAGCTCCTTTGCATTCTGCTGGCTGGAGGATGGGTTAAAAACAGGAGAGCAGACTCTGGATCCATCAGAGGGGATTTCCCAAAAGTGCACGACCTCTGATTCAGCTTGCCAAAGGGCTTTTCTTGAAAATGATACAGAAGAGTCATTCCTTGAAGGCACCTTCAGAGAGTTCCTTCCACACTGCATTTTCAGTCACTTGCACTTTCATTCTCTTGGTTCTCCTGAGCACCCTTCTCTCCAGAGGGACACTGACTCCCTACATGAGGTTCCCCAGGCTCACAGGGCTGCAGGTGAAGCTGCCTGAGGGACAGGGATGATGGCTGAGCACTTCTTGTCAATGGGCTTAAGTGTTTATTAATTATTATTAATTATTACCTGTGGGTATAGCAAGGCCAGCCCAGAGCTGGGCTTTTCTGCCCCTCAGCTCTGTGTGTAGCCAGGTAAAGCCACTGGCTGGGGGAGACACAGCCTTGGGGACACCCCTGCCATGGGGAAACCCCCCAGGCTGAGTGAACTGAGCACACTGCTTTGCAGCCTGACCCACAATGCTGCTCCAGCAGCCAGACCCTTTCAAAGTCCACGGTCTGCAAAGTCCATTCCCAGGCTTTGTTAAAGCAACTCTGCTCCAGAGCGGATCCTGCACAGCAGGGGTGTGCAGAGTCTGCATTCATCAGCCCTCTGAGGAGTAGGTGGGACAGCCAGGTGTCTGCAGCTGGACTTCAGAGACAGAAATCATGACCCAAGAGCGACTGTGGCAGGTCCTGGATCCATCCTGGGGAGATCTTCGTGCCCTGTCAGCTCTGCTCTGCAGCTCAGCTGCAGCTGTGGTGCTTCTGAAATGGCTGAGAAGGAGGCAGGTCCAGCAGAAGATGGATGAGGCAAGGAGGTCTCGGCATCTGGCCCTGGAGAGAATGGAGAAGGCAGCTCGCAGGCTTAAGCAAGAGGTAAATTTGGGGTAAATGCAAGCAAGGGATTATAATTTGGATAACCAAAGGAATGGGGGAGCTCTGATCAATCCCTCTGTGAATGGTGGCTGGGGCATGGGCATGTTTTGGAGCATCACCACCCCAATGTTTTGTGAGGGTCATCACCCTCCATTGTCTCAAAAGGCCCTCCCATAAAAGACAGTGTAAATTAAGTATTTCTCAATACAGACCCATTGAGGAAATCCTAAGGATGAAAGAAAAATAGGAGCTTGGAACCTTCTCAATCAGGTCACCACCCCAGACCTCCCATGCCCATTCTCCTAATCCATCCCTACCGCCAAGCCTTTCCTCTCCCATCCTCCTGTTGAGTCCAGGGCACAGGGAAAATCCCTCAAACTGCCTGGGGGGTCTGAGACCCTGGCTGGGACCCCAGGAAAGCATTGCCTTTGACCTCAGTCCATGGGAAAAAACTCCCCACACTCATGGATGAATTAAAAGCAACAAAAAATTAGAAAGAAGTAGTAGTTTAGTTTGTCACAGGGTAACAATTTATACTTTTGGGATTTTTAGCATGGAGATAGATAAAAGCAAGGTGGAGGTTTTGGGGTGGTGTCTTATGCCTTCCTTCTCCTTCTTCTTCTACTCCATTTTCTGCTGTGACAGTGGCACAAAGACATTGGTGAGGGTGAATCTGATGTAGAAATTACATGTTTGGAATAGATGGTAATTGTTGGCACAGAATTGTAAATATAGTACATTCTGCAAACTAATTGGGCAAAAAGTCCATCAAAGACCTTGAGCTGGGTACCTTGTGGTCTTTGCAAGCTCTGTTTTCCAGCAAGCCCAGCCTGGTCTAGGCAGCTCGCCAGCCATGAGATAAGAGAAAATAAACGACTTCAAAGATCAAGGCTGCAAACTCCGTTCATCTTTTCAAATTCTGGTACTGGGCTTTGTTGGGGAAAAATCCTCTAATCAGGGGACTTCCTGAAAGAGGAAACCAACAAACCAACATCCTCCTTCCTCTGCCCCTCCATAAGGATCTGTCTGCCCAATCATCCTCAAAGTACAAGGGGGTTCCACATCCTTCCAACATCTACATATCAGTGACCAAAAGCCATTTCCTCCCACCCATGCCCAGGTAAAGAAGCACCTGGATTTTAGGAGGTCAAGCTTTTGGAATTGCCTTATACCCAGAACAAATACCTCCTGCTATTCTTTTCTTGGAAGGGAGGTTGCAAACAGCCCACACACTTTTTTTTTTTTCCCTCTTGTTAATGATAAATTTTGTAAAACTTTAGCTGGTTGAACTTCTATTCAGTAAGTAAGAGTTAGAAAGTGAGTGAAAGCATGTAAGAGAGTAAAGAGAGACAGGTCAAAACACTCTTACAAGTTAATGCAACTCTCCAGTCAAGGTGCAGTTTTCTGCCTGTTTTGGTTCTGGTTTTATTAACTAAGACTCAGCAAATTCCCCATCTGTAAATTCCCCACTCCAGCACACACAGTGCTCTGTGGGAGGTCTGCGTGTATACAGGGCATATATCCTAAAATTTTCCACTCAAGGTGATTGCTGGGCAGATGTTAGAACTGGGTATTTGCAGCCTTAACCAACCTTTTCTGTCTTTTTCTTCCCTCTGTACCCAAATTTCCACCCTTGGCAGAACCCAGGCACCCAGACCTCACATATCCTCTCACTGACAATGGTGGAGCTGGCAGAGAAGCTGAAGGAGGGGTCCCTGTCCCCAGAAAGTGTCCTCTGCTCCTACATGGACAAAGTGAGTGATACCTCCAGCAGGGCTCTCCTACAGTGGGACTTTCAAATTAAAAATCAGCTGGTTTGCTGAGAGAACCAGCAGTGCTGGTGACTACAATTTTTGGTACTGTGATGCCTGAAGGGTGGCCAACAGGCAAATAAGCAGGACAGAATCCAGGGTTGAAAAATATCTCAGAAAGAAACATATAAAGTTTTTAGGTAAGATCTCAATAATGCTGAAGTTTTGAGAAGGCTGATAATTCAGCTTGAAAACTCAATATGTAATGTCTCCTTCATCCATTCTTCTGTCTTGCTGCTCTTCTCTGTGCTGGAGAGGCTTTGGAGGTGAATCGGGAGGTGAACTGTGTGACAGACTACATTCATGGATGTGAGGATCAGCTCCAGAAACTGAAGAAGCAAAAGGAGAAGGGGCTGCTCTATGGCATTCCCATCAGCATCAAGGACCACATTAACTGCAAGGTACATCCCCAGTTCCTCTGTCCCATCCTCATCAGGACTGGCTAAGAGTTCCCTCAGACAAGGATCCTGGGATCCAATATTGTGGGACCAGCAAACCTGCCTTTCTTAAGATTAAAATTTTGGTTTCTGCAGAAGCTTCTAACCTGTTCTGATCTGGTTTTCCTTGGGATAGTCAGGTCCTGTTCTGTCTCTGAGAAAAGTTAGGTGGGACCTTTGCCACAAGAGGCATCAGGAATTAGGTCTGTTTTTGTCACAGCTCCTGCTGTGACATCTCTCCTGCACCTAGAGCTTTGTTTCCCATCCCCAAGGGCCACATCTCCTCTGGAGGGATGGTGAAATTTCTGGGCCAAGTGAAGGAAGAAGACAGCGTCATTGTCCAGGTTCTAAAGCACCAGGGGGGAATCCCCTTTGTGAAAACCAACATCCCGCAGACCATGATAAAGTAATGAATGTTTGCCTTCATGGAAACACTGTGGCACGTGCCTCTTGCTATCCAAGCTAATCATGCACATTAATTGCCTCCTTACTTTGATTTCAAATGATTTCTCTTGAATTTGATGCCTCTTTCTTCTTAAACTCATCTGTCTCAGCAAATCTACTCCATGCCAATTCCACCTTAATTCCACACCCATGCCTGCACGGCGCTCTGTGCCCTGTATTTATGGTTTGCAGAGGGAGAAATATCTCACTCACCAGCTCATCTTCCTCTGCCCAGCTACGACTGCAGCAACCTCATCTTTGGGCAGACCCTGAACCCCCTGAACCCCCAGAAGAGCCCGGGGGGCTCCTCGGGAGGGGAGGGAGCTCTGATCGCCGGGGGCGGCTCCGTCCTGGGCATCGGCTCGGATGTGGGTGGCAGCATCCGCCTGCCCTCCAGCTTCTGCGGGCTCTGCGGCCTCAAACCCACGGGCAACAGGATCAGGTACATCCCAGACTCTGTCCTCTTCTCACACCCACTCTGGAGGCTGCAAGGTGTCATCCACAGTGCACCAAACCTTACTGTACTGCCCATGGTTTCCTCCAGGGTTGAGTTAGTGTTGAACTTGCTCTGTTAATAACACAAGATGGCTTCAATCTGTGTCACAACAAAGACTTATTCAGTTTTTAATAGAGCTGGCCAAGAAGCTGAAAGCAAATACTACAGGATGATCTCCTTTTCAGATGTTTCCAGCCCTTGCTTTGCTCATA
Organism: Aegithalos caudatus; assembly: GCA_013389925.1. Taxonomy (NCBI): domain Eukaryota; kingdom Metazoa; phylum Chordata; class Aves; order Passeriformes; family Aegithalidae; genus Aegithalos; species Aegithalos caudatus. The sequence continues at coordinate 299,587 of WEIU01017754.1, forward strand.
AGAGTTTTCTGTTTATCAGAGGTAGTTTGCCCATAGATAAGGAATTAGTTGCAGCAGGGAAAAGAGATTATAAATACTGTCCCTAACAGCTTCCAGACCACATAAGTCTTCTTCATAGCCTAAGAAGTGTTGAGTCTGTGCAGGAACTTCTGCCCTCCTAGATTTGGTTGAGGGCAAATGGGAAATTTTGTCCTCAGCATGGTGGCCTGCCCTTACAGCCTGCTGCTAATCTGCTTCTCCTGTTATGTTCCCAGCAAACAGGGAATCATTTCCCCTCTCGTAGGAATGCAATCAGGTAAGTCCATGATGATGATACTACATCAAACCTTTGCCTCTTACCTCTCCTGCTACTGAAATGCCAGTAAGTGTGCTTGCTCTGCGCCTCATGGCCAAAGCAGTGACCTATTAAAACAGCCTTGTGCTATGATAATTTACACAATTTATTCTGTTCTGTGTGGTGGCCAGTGTTGGCTGCAGCTCAGCAGGATGAAATCAGTGCAGTGATGGAGTGGAATCAAGCAGTGCAATGAGTAGCAGGAGAGGTGTGAGGTGTGCATGCCAAAGGCCTGGGGTGTCTGTCACTGGAGATGCTGCCAGGAGACTCTGACAGATTCAGCTGCCAGGCAGCATTGGCAGGAAGACTGCAGCCCTCTCTCCTCACAACTGCAGAATCCTGGCCCAGGAGGTCATTGGGCTCCTTAGGCTGCCTCTGCTCTCAGACTGACACATCATTCCTGCTGCTGGACCTCCTTGCTCCTTACACTCATTCCCCACTTGTTTTCCCTGACCTGAAGCTCCCCCTTGCTGGAGCTGCTCCAGTAACTCTGTGACAGCACCAGCCCACCTGGCTGCAGTGACAGGAATTTGTGCTCACAGTGACAGGGATGCTGGGGCCCATGGCAAGGGACGTGGACAGCCTGGCCCTGTGCATGAAGGCTCTGCTCTGCCAGGAGATGTTCCAGCTGGACCCCACCGTGCCCCCCATCCCCTTCAATGAGCAGGTAAGGCTCAGAGGTGTTCCCATGTCTCCATCTGCCCACCAACAAAGTAGATCTCCAGAGATTCCCATCAGCTTTCATGTCCAAGATAGCAAAGGATCCAGGAAAACACCCATCCTTGTGGACAGAGGACACCCCGCATGAGTGACCCCAAGAAGCAGCCACACAGCAGGGTTGGCAGGCAGGAGGTGGTGCCAATAAAACCATACCAAGGACCAACTGCTGCAGCCCTGTGTTCTGGACAGCCCTGCTTTCCACCAGCCCTGTTCCTCCCATCATTCCCCCAACCCTGCAGACCTCAGGCTCAGTGCCTCCCTGAGCCCTGGGAGCAGTCCAGTCTTGCTCTTCTCCTGGCTGGAAGCCGTGGCTCCTCTCCTCTCCTCCCCTCAGGTGTACAGCAGCTCACAGCCTCTTCGTGTGGGGTACTACGAAGGAGATGGGTACTTCCAGCCCTCCCCCAGCATGAAGCGGGCAGTCCAGCACACAAGGAAGCTCCTCCAGGATGCAGGGCATACGGTGGGTTTCCATGCCTGTGGTTGCCTGGAGCTGTTTCCCTGCTCCTAACAAAGTCTGGATAAATCACTTTCCATCTCCGCTTTTGCTCCCTGTAAAAGAGAAAGGCAAATGCAACAGTTTGTTTTCTAAGCTGGAGTGATCTTGCTTTTATTTCTGGCCTACCAGATATGATAATTATGTTCAGACATCTCCAAGTCACCCCAAGCATTGTTTTTTTCCATTGTGCTTGGTGTTCCCATAGATATCAAAACACTTTCCATGATCCCTCAGCTGTTAAACACAGCTTTGAGATTTCTTAGTGGGTAAGTGGGAAGGAAGTTGGACCCTCCAGGGACTCCTTTTAGCCCACATTTTTCTGTGGTTCCACCAGTGGAGATTTCTATATGGTAGCTGCTCCAATGCAAAATAATTTTTAAAAAATTAATATTGGTATTCTATTCTCTACTTAGAGAAGTATTCTAAGAATACTTCTCTAAGAATGTGGAGGAGTGGAGCCCGTGCCAGGTCCCAATATGTATTAATGTCTTGGACAGGATTAATGGGAAAGGATGGTGAAAATGAGGCCTTGCTGTCCTAGAGCAGCAAAGGCCACGTCCCACTGAGCTCTGGTGACCACTGGTGAGGCAGGGAGGCTCACAGAGGGCTCTGAGTCATTCACTTTTGCTGCCTCTTGGACAGGGATGGTTTTCTTGCAGCTTGTTCCCTTTGCCCTGCCAAAGATTGACTACATGGTGGATGAGCTGTTCACCAGAGGGATTTTCTCAGATGGGGCCGCCCACCTGGTGGATTGCTTGTGAGTAAAACCCCATGGCTGTGTGGGCTGTGGAACCTGCAACTTTGAGGCCAGTGGCTGCATCCAGAGCATTTATATCGTGCATGCCAGCTGAATAATGAGCAGCAGAATCCTGGCAGGGTGACTTTAGTACGAGCAGCAGGCAGTGCACACACAGAGGTAACATTTTGGGTGCCCACCCAGCCACTCTCTCACCTTAGCATGCCCAGGGTTCTGCATGGCCCCACTGCTGCAAAGCCCCCAGAACTTTCATGGCCCTTGTGACACAGGCAGTAAAGCACTGATTTATCTGTAACATTTATACCTCAGCATCTACTGCTCAGTGTTTTCTACTGAAATGGGAGGATTTTGTCTTCTAGCAACTCCCCTCCAAGATAAACCCTGCCTTGGGAGCAGCACTGTTGTTACTTTTGCTCTGTGACACGTCCACAGGTGTTTTGTCCTGACTTTTTCACTCTCTGCCCTTCCAGCAAAGGAGATATTGTGGATCCCAACCTGAAATCCCAGTACAATACTTACAGGCTTCCTGCCCTGGTGAAAAGGATCTTTGCTATCATTTTGAAACCCATAGTAAGTGTGTGGATGTGTCTCACCTGTGTTATAGGAGATCTGCAAGGTGGGGAGGTTTCCTTTTGCAGGGAGGTAAATTGTACCACCCAGGAATGCTTGGCTGTTTCATGTTAAGTGCCTGAGGGGCTTCATAGTGAAATACACTTAATTTTCAAACCCAAGCTGAACTTACCTAGTGAGTCTGACAGCCTTTTGTAGGAGTTTTGCATGGGGAGGTTGAAATATGATCCCTTCTCAGGAAACCTCTGAGCATACAGCTCTTCCAGCAATGAGCTCCAGGAGAATGGATGCCACTAGTAAGGATCTAAACAGCATTCCTACATCCAGAAGGTGCTCACCAGGAGTAGTAGTGTGGTCTAGAGCCTTATTTGTATGAGTTGTAGTGATTGAATGTGTAAATTATTGTGGGAGTAGATCCACTTTCACTGGAACTGGCCTGTCCTTCAGAGCCACTTCTGCTGGACAAAGACAGATGCCCAAAACACAGCCACAGGGTAGCCATTTATTCCAGCTGCATTGCTGTTGACTAATCCCAAGTTTTTTTCTCTTCCCTCCAAAAGTACCCACGGATTGCTCGGGATCTCAGCGCTCTCTGTGGAGTGGGGTAAGACCCGCTGAGGTGGCTCTGGAGAAGGGGGATGTGCTTGGCTGTGCCCACCCATGCATGCAGGCAGATGCCAGCTGGCTGTGCAGGGCTCTGCCATGGGGCTGTGGGGCACAGGCTGAGCCAGGTGAGCGTGTGCTGCCTGCACCACCTGGGATCAGCACGGGCTTATCCAGGCCTCCTCAGCCAGGGGTTGTTTAAGAGCTTAAAGATCCTCAGAATGACAGAGCTGGGATGACTCCATGGAGATCAGCACAGGGAGATAAAGGCTGTTTTCCCCATTGGGTGGTACCCAGAGTTAAGTTATGTGCCAAGTTAATGCAGAACTCTCTGCCTGCATGTGCAGTGTGGTGTGAGGTACCTGCACCTCCAAACGAGGCACAGGCACACCAAACTGGTAGCTATTGAATTTAGAAGATTGATTTTTATCCAGGTCTTCTGGCATGCTTTAACAAAAGCTCTTTTGATGTACCTGTAAGCCTGTGTGCACCAGGGGACCAGCTGGGTGGTACCATTGCATGTTGCCAGAAGGGTCATGCAGTTACCTTAAAAAATGGGCTGTCTGTGCATTTTCTTAATTGTTTTCTGTTGTCACAGCCAAAAAGTTCATTAATTCTGCCACCTTTCTAGATCTGCCAAGAAGCTCTGGGATCAGCATGGAGCAGTGGCGGTAATGTGACTTTTAATTTATTTTTCTTACTATAGTGAGAGGTCTCCAAAGTTTCTAAGCAATTGCTTTGCACTCTGTAATGGACTTGGGGTTGGAAATGATTCACCACACTTTACTCTGCATCATCTGAGAAAAAACAGCATAGGAACAGACATTAAAGATGAGGCTTCACTTTGTCTTTTCTGTCTCTTGTTGCGAATTCTTCATTTCAGGTATTAGGTGTTATTGTTCTGAGCTAAGGCCATGCTTGAACTATCAAGCAAAAAGATTAGAAGCCAAAAATTTTGTACGTGAACTCTGTGACTTAGGTAGCTTCCTTATAAACTCATTTGAGATCAGGAACCACAGACAGGAAGCTTTTTCCTGGACAGCTGCATCCAGTGCTGCCACAAGCTGGCCAGGTTCCTCTTTCAAACCAGCTGAGTTTTATGCTTCAATTTAGTTTTATTGATTGCCTCCTCTTGTCTCTGCCCTGATGTTTGGAAACCTTTATGTCTCCTGTGCTCTTTACTCCCTTCCAGTTTCTCCTTGTTTTATTTTTGTCCTTGGGTTTAAATAGCACCTCTCCTCCCTGGTATTTTCCACCGCGCCTCTCTATTTATAGAGAGTATCCTCTTTCAGCTGCTGTTTTGCAACACTGAAGAGGCTGTTTTGGAGTCCTCCCACAAGGCAGGATCTGTGTTCCCTGGGACACCCTCACAATCCTCCCTGAGGAGAAACATCCCCCCAGCCTGCACCACCAGCCTCTATCAGTGCCAGTCACTCCACGGATGTGTACTGTGGTCTGACAAAATATAGGGCAGAGGAAAAACTCTTAAAAAGCTGCCTGATCACTGGTAGGAGTGTTTGAAATTAAGTGGGTGTGGGGGTTTTTTTAAGGTGAAAACAGATTCCCTTCCCACTTCTGAAAAAACCCTCACAGAAACCAAACCAAACAAATAAACATTAAAAAAACCAAGACAGACAAACCAACAAAACACACACAAAAAAGAGCCACCACAAAAAAAAAAAAAAAAAAAAAAAA
>WEIU01017754.1:304766-328921 GCA_013389925.1 Aegithalos caudatus
ATTTGATGGTTTCAAAGATACTTTGAATTGTTGCAGTTCAGTGAAACCATTTCACAGGTTTTCATCTACTGCAAACAAGAGCTGATTCAAAACTTTTGGCTAGTGACCAGCTTTTCTGTCAGAAAACAAAAAAAGAATCAGGTTAGCTGTGGTGACTGTATTTCCTGGAAACACATCTCATTTGTTAAATTTTTAGCAGGAAGGATCTCAGACTGCAGGTGGAAATTTAGGTCAGACTAAAAAATAGCTCCAAGGCCAGTTCTTTTGTGAGAGAGCTGGAAGACTCTTGTACAGAAAACTTGCTGTGAAAGGGTTGTGCAGGACAGGGGCTGGGCCATGGGACAGATGTGTCCCTGTAGCCAGAAAATGGCTGCAGAAACAACTGTACTGTGGTTCCATCTGTTTGATAAGACAAAGTGGGACATCTCTTTGAGGATGGATTCATTCATTGCCTGATGTTCAGCAAAGCTGTGGTAAACCAGACTACAAATCTGGATCTCTCTTGGAGATGCACTACAGTCCTGAAGCTGTGCCTCCCATGTTGTGGGGGATGTCCTGGGGCTTGCCCAAATGCCTCTTGCTGCTTCCTTTCCTTACCTGTATCCTTATGCAGGATGACAGATGGTTTTGTGGAAGTATTTTGGATTCATGTTTTTTAATACTCTTACCAGAATAACCAAAGCTTTTAGGAAATGTGACTTTTTAGTCATCCAAACAAACTGCTGTTGACCTCCATTCAATATAATTCTGGAACAAAGCTGTTCATGGAAAGGATTGGGTTAATACTCAAATAAATCAGTTCTGAAGCACACACTTAGCATTAATGTTTAGGTCTGGGCAGCACATGGTATCCTGACAGAAAACCTAAAAGTGGAAGAACAAAATCCCTTGACCCTTTCAAAGCACAGCTCAGATTTTATCATAATTTTTTTGTTGTTGTATCCAGGAAGGCTTTCTCCCTCCTTTTCCTCTGTGTCAGCATTGTTCTGCCACTGCTGTCCAACAGACACATCTGACATCTTCTCCTTTCCTTCCAGGCTTACCGCACAGAATTCATCTCCAAATGGAGGGAGCTGAAGCTGGATGTGATCCTTTGTCCTGCACTGGGGCCAGCCTTCAACCATGGCTATGCTGGGAAGCTTTTTGGTAATGTCCCCTGAGGAGTCCCTGCACTCATCCAGGTCCTGCAGGATACTTGAGTCCCGTGGACATTCCCCAAACCATGCACAGTGCTCGCTCTTCTTTCCCTCTGGAGGAAAGCAAAGGAGAGGCCTCTGGGTGGGTGTTCTCACACCCCCACCCCACCTGAGCTGGAGATGTTTGGATAATTATGGGGCAGCAATTAGTGGTGCTTCTGTCCTGGTTGTTCATGGGTGAGTTTTCCCTGTTTTTCTGCTGCAGAAAGCCCCACAGCTGCTCCTGCAGCAGAGTGTGGGAATGAGGACACTGTGGTACACTTTGGTACAGGACCAGGCTCTTTTGGATGCAGCTGTCTCACATTTCCCAAGACTCTTCAAACAGCAGGAAGGCTCACTGCATGTGACTTACAGGAAAAGGCCCTTTTTTATAGCTTACAGCAAACAGTCATGGTCCTCCATCCCTCTAGCAGTGACCTTTTGGGATCCAAAACCCCCACGCTGATGTTACATAACTGGACATCAGGAATATCTTGGAAAGACAGCTGGGATTTTTCCCTAGGGATAGATGTAGACTCTGAATTGGTCCCTCCCAGAGCACATCCAATCTCCACACAAGTTACAGGTGAAGGCACAGGTCACTGTGCTGTCTGGCACTCAAACCTCTCCATCAAAATTCCCTTTGAGGCAGCACGTTTTCAGGGCCTCCTCTGGACCAGCAGCTCCAGTCTGCAACTCCTGCAATCCAAGTTCTCATCTGAAGGTCATTGGTGGCCCAGCACACTGAATTTTGCCATTTTGCATGCTCTGGGTTCCAGCTGCCACCTCCTACACCAATTTGTACAACGTGTTAGACTTCCCTGCCGGGGTGGTGCCGGTCAGCACAGTCACGAGGGCGGACGAGGAAGAGCTGAGGCACTACCGAGGGCACTACGGAGACCCCTGGGACAAGAGGCTCAAAGAGGTCAGCAGGAAAAGAGCTTGAGTCTTAGCAGCCAGCAGAGTGACACCTCTGGGACATTGTCCCAAGGCTGGTCTACACCTCCTAGTGAGGGTGGGAGCTTGTTCAGCAGCGCAGTTTGCATCCAGTGTTTCAGCACCCTGTGGTGCAGCAGCGCTGGTGTTTGGCAGCCTGGCAGCTGTGCCCTCGCTTGTCGTCCTCTGCCCTCCCTTCCTGCAGTGTCCCATGCCTGCCTGGGTGCCCTGGTGCCCTGACTCAGTGCTGTCCTTGACTTTTTCAGGCTGTGGAAGGAGCTGTGGGGCTGCCCGTGGCCGTGCAGTGCGTGGCCCTGCCCTGGCAGGAGGAGCTGTGCCTGCGCTTCATGAAGGAGGTGGAGGCTCTTGCCCACGGCAGGAAGAGAAATCTGTGATTTCTGGGAGCCAGCTTCCAGTGTGGTGGCTTTTCATTCCCTGCCCTTCACTCCAGCCACCTTCTACATTATAGGAAGCAAAGTAGATAGTGAGCTGAAAACTCTGAACTAATGTTTTAATAAAGTGGCTGTCTAAATTCGGTTGAAAAGTAGTCGGCAAAAATCTCATCTCTGTCTAAACTGACCTTCATTGTTCAACTGAGTAAAAAAAAAAAGCCAACAAAAAACCACAAAAGAAGTTAATACTGGACCAAAAGGATGCAATAACAACATTTTAATATTATTTGTTGTATGGTGTGAGACCAAAAGCTGTTTTTTGCAGTATTTTACTACCAACAGTGGGCAGGAGCAGATGTTTGTGGGAGAGTATAACCCGGTAAGTGCAGGATTCCCTCTCTGGCTTTGCCATTGTTTGGCCAAGAGGCCTTTTGGCAAAGACTTCCAGTCAGCCCATGGGTTTAAATAGCTGCCAAGAGAAATCTCCTCCACAAATTTGTCCCCTTCCTGAACTCATTTGCTGTCTAGATCTCCACACCATCCAGAAGTTTAGCTGTGCAGGGAATACTGCAAAACTTAATGTTCTCTGTTTAACCATAAGCTGAGAGAAATGTGAAATGGTCTGTCATCACTCCTGTTCCTCATTATTTCTCCCAGTTAAGCAATGGAAAAAGATGGATGTTTATTGCCTACATACACTTCAGGGAAAACTGAGAAAGCATTTCTGTGGCTGCACTTAGGCCATTCCTCTGTTTGGTGCTTCCAACAGGACTGTGACAATCGTGCACTGTTTCTTGACCCGTCCTTCACTCTCAGGTGGAAGAAGAGGCTGGAGGACACAGGGGAGTGATGAAGGAGATGAATAAACAAGCCTGTGTTGAAATAAGTCACGATCATTAGCAATGATCATTAGGGTGATCCCTTCCCTAAACTTGCCGGGACAGAGACGGGGTGACTCTGCCCTTGGTGTTCATCTACATCCCTGGGGCTGAGGAGGGATGCTGCAGTCATCCAGCCCTGGCCACCGGCAGGTCTGAGTCACACGGGGAGGGTGACAGTCACACAGCCTGACTCACCCCTGCCGAGCCGGGAGGAGCTCCGTGGCACACCCTGCTCCCAGGAGATGTCCTGCCTCTGCAGGATTGCTGCTGGGGGCACCAGCCACGGAGCCCTGGCATGGGGGGAGCCTGTGGAGTGACTGTCACCCTCTGAGGACAGAGGTAAAGGGTCTTTAGCTGTCCTCTCAAAGGGAAGATGGGAGATCTCCATTAAACAAGTAATCTGCTCAGGCAGCATTCCTGAACATGCACAGACTTTTTTAGCAACGAAAGGTCTGTGTCCTTCACTCCTGTATCCCTCCACATCTTTGCAAGGCTGAACCAAGTGAAAAGGTTTAAAAGGAATTTCTCCAGGCATACTTGTGCTCTGCATTCCAGCTGCTCCTGGAGAATGGCTCTAGAAGGGATTTGCTGTTCCTCCCTCTCTCCTGCCTCTAGCCAGTCACTAGATCTCAGGATCCTGCAGCACTCACTCCCAGACCCAGCAGCCAAAAGGAATTTCTCCATATGATCCAGCAGATGCTGAAGTAGAGAGCATGGGTGCTCGGATAAAACTCTCCTGGCACTGAAGTGGATGAGGTAGAGAAGACATCCAGAGAAACATTCAACGAGTGTGAGGGAAATAAGATACATTTTTGGATCTGATTCTGGGGTCTGTTCAGGAATTTACAGATCAGGTAAATGCCTCAGCTGGGCAGACAGCAAAGCACCTTCCTGGGTAAAATCTAGGGCCCTTCTCCAGCCAGGTTGTTCATGCAATTGGAACATAATTGCTCTAATGCTGCATCAGTGTAGGGGGAGGTAGGGAGGGTGATGCTGGGAGCACTCTGGTGAAGTTGGGTGCTGAAACACGAGCAGAGAAAGGCCTCTAGCAGGGCATAACTTCAGGTTTTCAGGAGAGTTCTTCCTGCAGGCCTCCTGCAAGCTGGAGGAAGAATGCCAGCCCCTTCCACACACACCAGCAGAGTGCTGCTGTTTGCAGCCCTGCTGCAGCTCCTTCCCCAGGAGCTGTGGGCTCAGGCTGTGCAGCCCCTGCAGACCTGCACCGTGTGTTTGCAGAGTGCTTGTCCAGCTGCCTAGTACTGACCAAAGTCCAGGCTTTGGTCTGTCTCAGAGAATTATGTACCAGTGCTGCTTGGGCCAAAAGGGCTTTGTTTTTACTAGTTTCTTTCATCTCCTGCACAATATCCTGGCTGTGGTCTTTGATCATTTTTCCTCCTCCCTTTTGATTTTAATAATTTAAATCTGCCCTCCTTAAGCAACATTTCAGTCTGTGGCCAGATAAATAATCAAGCAAGGTTGAGAGATTGACTCATCAGAAAATCCAGGAGTTTTATTTGTTTTTACCTTATTGTGCAGGACTTTTCCTTCAGTTTTCAGTTCACATTGTTGCATAATCACAACACCAGGAGCAAATAAAACTCCCTAGAAGGACTTACACCGACAGAACATGAGTGATTAGAATGGGTCAGTTGTCCTCTTACAGTACCCAAAACACAAAGAGCTCTCTATGTAGCAGGCACTGACAGAAAAAAATTAAGGACACAAACATTCCCAGGATCCCAGACACTCACTTCAAACAAGTTTCAAAGGGAGTGGTAGTTGAAGAAGCTTAAAGCAAATGCTCAAAAAGTGGGTGAAATGAAACACCTAAACATTACAAGGCTCTCCTTGAAATACACAAAGTACATATTTAACTCTGAAATGGCTGTTTACTGCACAAATCCTCACCCCTCCATGGGTGTGGAGTCTCAATCCCCTCTTCCTTTATTTTTTTTTTTTTCTTTCCTGTTACTGTTCTCCAGCTTCCTACATTCCCTGATTGCCCTTGGGAGAGCAGTGAAAGCCCAGCTTCCTGCTGTAAGGTTTATGCCCAGTCATGGAGCAGCTGGGAACATCCCAGTCCCTCACCATCAGGGCACTGAAGTCACAGCTGTCATTCAGTGGGGACAGACCTGTGCAAGACACCAGACATGATGGAAGAAATAGAAATGCTCCTGGACTCCTGGTGAAGGACTAACAGCTCTCTGCAGCATGCATTCTGATCATGTATCTGCCTTGCTGGACAAGTACTAGGTAGGATTCATACAACTTGGCTATGCAAAATCTGAATGAAAATAGTGTAATACCCATAAAAAGTGGGAAAAATATAGGGATGGTCAGGAGAGAAAGCAGCCCCTGCTGTCAGAAGTCTGATGGTTGCTATGGGAGTTCTCTCTTCCCATTCTATCACAGTTATTCAGGAAAAGCCAGCAGGAAAGTGGAAAAGGGTTCTTAGAGACACACCCTAACTTCTCAACAGATGTCCTTGGTGTTTGGAAAGCTGCAGCTTAGGTAGGGGAAAGTTTCTTAGCAGTTGTTGTGTTCTGTGAGTGCTGGTGGAGTTGGACTGGAACTCAGGAAAGTGTTATGCTTCCAATGGATATTCCAGGCTGAAATGAGTCAGAAACTGGACAGTTCACAGAAAATATTTATTCAGCCCTCTGAGCCGGCTTGAACAAGTTTCCCAGAGGAGTCCAGCCCATTTCACTATGATTTCAGTATTTTGTAAAATGTCTTTAAAATTCTTTCTGAGCAGCATAGTTAACGTGCCTCATTTTGTAAATAGTTTTAAAAAGAGCATCAGAGTGTTTGGTTACAAATACACGAACACAAGACACAGCTGTCAGGATTTATTCTTTGTCATTTTAATCAAAATGAGGTCAAAGCTGACAAAGATGTTTCTTACCTATTTAGAGAGAAAAGAGTTCAGTTACAAGAATTTCAGAAAAGACCCAGCCTGCTTGAGAGCTGAACCTGCTGAGAGTGAATCAGTGCAGTTTTGCTCCTGCAAGCAAAGGTGCTGCAGGTCTTGCTGGGGAAAGGAGGGGACTCTCTGGCTTGGTTTATCTGCCTTTTCCTGGCATGGGTAAAGTGAAGGGCAGGTTGTGGATGCCACAATGAAACCCCAGACCAGCTGTTACAGGCTGACTCTCCTTGTGAAAAGGGTCATGGCTTTCACCTCCACTAGTGAGTTTGGCCTTGGTCTTGGATCAATTGAGGTAACATAACCAACATGGAGAAGTGAATATTGACCTGTGAGTCAGGCAGGTCTGTCTCCTCTGCTGTGGACTCGAGATTTGACATGGAACATCCCTCTGCTTCCCTCCTTTAGGCTCCCTTGGATTTGTGGCCTTGTGGTGGCAGGAGGAGCTGTACCTCGGATTCATGAAGGATGTGGAGACGCTGGCACACTGATAGGAGAAGGGTTTTCCCCAGCAGCATCCAGCCATCTGGAAGTGCAGCTGTACCTGCTGAAAAATTTGCCCTTTGAAGTGCCAAGTCAGTCTGGACACAGCTGTGTCTGTGTTAAACATTTACCAAGTGTCCAAAGGGCAGGATCAGGGCTCTGATCCCAGAGCACAGGCGGATGAGGGAGCCCAATGCCCTGACACTTCCCAGCACAGGGAGAAAACCCTCCCACATCTGCTCAGCCCATCACAGAGGTTGTGGTGCTGTCACGAGGGAAAAGAACCCACCTCTGCCTCAGGAAGTGCTTGCACGGATTCCTGGAAGCTGGATGAAGCCTGGGAGAGGGCTGGGCATTGCTGCATGCTGACTGTGTTCACGTGCATGACCCTGCACATTCTGGAAGCTCCTGCTGCAGGCAGTACCATGGAGCAGGATGAGCTGCAGGCATGTCCCCAAGCTGCAGCTCCTTTCACACCATCACTGCCATAGCTCAGGGGCCAAACCCCAAGGAAGGGTGCCACTGGAATGGACACAGGAAAAAAACACCTCAATTTGTTCCCACAGTGCTGCCAGCTCCAACTTGTTTCCTCAAGGACACCAAAGCCAGATTTGTTCAGAGTCCATAAATCTCTCTAGTTAAGAACAAAGATAAGAACATTCCCAGCTGACACAAATTGTGACAGAAAACAGCAGTAAACTCTTACAACTGCTAAGAATGGATGTGACACTGGAAAACTGAGCACTAGAGGACCACTCAGCCCTGAAGGGAGAGGGCTCTTCAGCTTCCATTCCATATCCAGTTCCACACTCTCCTGGAAGCCTGCAAAGTTTTGTAATGCACAATCCATAGCTGCCCAAACACTTTTCCCAAGGAGGGGACCCATAGGGAGGACCCACCATCCAAAAGCAACAGAGGGGATTGAAGGCAGACCATGGCTGATATTGGCTGGGCTGTTGCCTTCAGCTTAGTGTGTGGTTCTTGGTGCCTGTAGAGAGAGGCATTTGTGCTGGAAAGATGTCAGACACTGGCCATTCCAGTGTCTGGTGGAAGCAGTTTGCTCCTGGCCTGCAAACCTGTGGGATTTTCCACTCCTAAGGCAATACCAACTGTGCTTTGCCACAGGGTGAAACAGCTTCTTCTGGTGCCTGAGGACACCACGGCAGTGCCAAAACATCCTCTGGCCACCACAGCAGCAGCAGAGGGGCTTGGTGAGCCCAGCATAGCCCACAGCTATGCATTCCCTCAGCATACCCCCCCCAGCCCTGTGCAGGGTAGCCTTGTTATTTCAGGCTGATTTCCCTCTTCTCCCATTGTCCTCTCAGGCTACACAGGAAACAGGAGAGCAGCAACTTCCTTGCTTCATTTGTTCAGTTGATCCTACAGTCTTCCCCAGGGGCAAACTTCCCACAGTCCAGAAAGCCCCTATAAACCCAACACCCCAATGAACACAAGGTTCACTGGCCAAACTTTACATTCTCCATTTGGTTGTTAATCATTTTCACCTCAAGCTCCACCTACAGTACCTTTGCAGGGGTCAACTTTGGACTGAACTATCTGAACTATGTGCTGACCCAGGATAGTGGTGCTGGAGGGAGGGATGGGCCTGGGGACTCAGGGAAGGCCTCCTGCACTTGCCTTGCTTTTCTCTCACTGCATCCTCAGAGACCAGGAATACACATGATGATTCAGCAGCAGCTGAGACAGCTCCTGCCAGAGAGGAAGGTGGACACCTCTGCTGCCCTCACCCTGCTTGGTGGCTCCGTGACAGCCCTGGTGGCCTGGAAATGGCTGAGCAAAAAGATGATCCAGAAGAAAATGGAAGAGGCTCAGAGGACCCGGGATGAGAGTATGAAGAAAATGGCAAAGGCTGTCCAGCAGTTCAGGGAGCAGGTAACCCATCCTCCTCGGGCATCTGAGTCCCACTGGGGTGGCTGCTGAAGCTGTCCTTCAGCTCCTGCTTCCAGCTCGTGGCCCCATAGCTTTTATAAGGAGGAGATGTGCCAGCAGCCCTCAACAAGAGGAAAGGCTGCCTTGGGAGAAAGGGAGATCACTCTCCTTCTCAAGCTGGATGAGATGTGATGGGAGTCTACAGCTTGGGGAATGTGAATTATTCCCTGAAAGAGGTTTTTGAACACAGGCAAGGATGTACTGGATCTTCATTGATCCAAACCCCAATTCTTTTATGATCTGGAAATGTCTCTTGCCAATAACAAGAAAGCTTTTTCCTCTGCTTAACTCTAAATTTGCACATCTGTTCACACCTCCATACCTTTGTCTCTAAAACTTGGCTTCTGGACAGCTCTAGGGGTGTCTCCAAAAGCAGCATTCTCACTCAGTGGCACTGTGCCTGGTCTAAATTTACATTACTGAAGCACAGGGTTTTCAGTGTCCCCTGGGAGCAACCAGGATGTGACATGGGGGTGAATGAGCCAGGCATCCAACCAGCATAGCCCTGAATTCCTCCTGCAACATCATTTCTAACCACCTTTCCTTTCTGCTCCATTCACTTCTGAATACATACTGGGTAAACCAGCTCATGTTTATACAGGTAACACACCTGGAGATAAAGCATACCACAAGTGATACACACATCTACAACCTTTTTTCTTCAATATAGATCTATATAAATATAAATATATGATATACAACCTCTAAAAACCTGGTGGCACTGAGACCTGCCAGTCTTCTTTACCTGAGCAGACTACCTGTGAGTCCCTGCTGATTTCCTTGCAGTTTGATGGGCTTGAGCTGTTAAATGTTGGTTCTCAGCCTGGGCTGTCCTGCACTGCCTGTATCTGTTCTGAGGGATGAAAGGACAGCCTCAGGCTTGTGTGCAAGGACTTTGGTACCTTCTGCCCCAGACAGTGTTTGTTCAGCTTGAGGTTATGTCTTGGTTAGGGGGTGAGTCCCACCGTGCCAGGAGGAAGGCATTGTCATGTCCTCTGCTGCAGGACAAAGAAGAAAGCCCTTCTATACCTGGGTTCCTGTGTTTGCATCCTGTTTGTGATATCCAAACTCAGGATAAAACACTTGGCAGCTCAAAGTCTGAACCTCCACATGCAGGATCTGCCTTTCCAGCAAGCTCTGTTGATAATGTTGACAAAACAGCCTAATCCCCTGAGGCAAAGGGTAACTGGAGCTGCTGCCCTGGATCCCCCTCACCTTCCCTCTGCAGGTCCCCAGTGTCCAGAAAGATGCCATTCTGTCCCTGCCCCTGCTGGAACTCGCTGGAAGACTCCAGGAAGGGTCTCTGTCCCCCAGGACTGTCCTCTACACCTACTTAGAGAAGGTGAGTGTCCATCCACAGTGAGATGAACAAAGCAAATCTCTTACATTCTCCATGCCATGCTGTGTGTGCTAGTGGCTGAAAAGTCTCATTGGAGCTGGATTAGGACCAGCCTTTAATATAGCAGATATTAAGAGAAAAACATGCTCTGTGTCCTGGGTCAGACCCATCACTGGACAGTCCTTTGAGATGGTTTGAGCTGGGATGCTCTGGAGAAGGGGTTTTTAATGCTGTATTTTGTAGATCAATATAGCTGCTGAATGCAGCCCTGTAATGATGCTGTTCTTTTCTAACACCTGTTCCTCCAACAAAGGCCCTGGAAGTGACCCAGCAGACAAACTGCTTGCGACACTTTATCCCAGAGTGTGAAGAGCAGCTCCAGGAAATAGAGAGGCACAAGGAGAAGGGGCTGCTCTACGGCATCCCCGTCAGCATCAAGGATCACATCGGCCACAAGGTTCTTCCCTTTGTGCCTGGGGAGTGTCCCATCATGGGATGGGCTGGGGGGTGAAGTGCTGGGAGATGGGGAAGGGGCCCAATCCCTCCCTGCTTGCACCACTGGAAACCTGGCAGTGTCTGAGGCAGCTGCAACCCTGGGGCACTCAGTCAGTCACTCAATTCACTCACTCCTCACTCACTCATTCACTCCTCACTCACTCACTCACTCACTCAGTCACTTCCCCCACACCCAGTGGGATGTGGGAGAGAGAATAGAAAGGGTAAAAGTGAGAAAACTTGTGAGTTGAGATAAAGACAATTTATAAGGTAAATTCTGCACACAAGCAAAGCAAAACAAGGAATTAATTCACCACATCCCATGGGCAGGCAGGTTTTGAGCCATCCCAGGGGAGCAGGGCTCCATAGTATGTGATGGTAACTGGGAAAGGCAAGAGGCATCACCCCAAACATCTCCCCTCCCTTCCTCCTCCCCCAGCTTTATTTGCTGAGCATTTCTCCATATGCTATGGAATGTCCCTCTGGTCACTTGGGGTCAGCTGTCCTGACTGTCCCCTCCCAGCTGTGCACCCCAGCCTGCTCACTGGTGAGGTGGTATGAGAAGCTCTGTGCAAGCCCTGCTCAGTGATAACAATAACATGTCTGTGTTATCAACACTCTTTACAGCACAAAATCCAAAACAGCCCTGTAGTAGCTACTGTGAAGAAAGTAAACTCTACCCCAGACAAAAGGAGCCCAAACCTCCATCAACAGAGAAAACACAGGAATGAATAATTATAGACACGAATGATTTCTCTGATACCTGACACAGTACAGGCTGCACTAAAGTTGAGGGCTTTAAGCCCAAAGCAAGCCCCAAATACCAAGGCTACCTGAAAAAGGCTCACACATTTTGTTTACCTGGGATTATTCCTTCCCTGAACATCGAGTGGTGGATTCACTTGAACAGCAGGATGCTGGGTTTGATCCTGAGCTAGTGCACCTATGGAGTATGGAGCTGAATTTGGGTCAGGGGAGAAAAGAAGCAAGGAACAGAGCAAGGAGAGCTTCAGAAGAAGCTTTAACACAATGAGTGCTTGGCAGCCCCCTACCAAGGATGGAAGGAGAGGGAGTCCTCCAAGCAAGGGCTCACAAGGGAGTGTTTGGTACCAAACACACAGCCCCTGAAGGAACTCTAGATGATCCTTCCAAAAGAGCAAAGGAACTGCATGGACAGTGTCCCTTGTCACTTCTTCTCTCTGCAGGGGCAATTGGCAACCTGTGGGCTTGTGCAGTGCCTGGACACCTTGATGGAGGAGGACAGCGTCCTGGTCAAGGTCCTGAAGAGACAAGGGGCCATCCCATTTGCAATGACTAATGTGCCACAATCCCTCTTCAGGTGAAATACATCATCAAAACTATTCCTTCTGGTTGTGCTTCTGAAGGAAAATCCCAGCCTGTAGGTCCCTGGACTGAGACATGGCATGGAGAGCCCCTCTTCCATTATCTGGCAGCAATCCCAGATGAAACAAAGAGGGGAAAAAATCTACCAGTATTTAATAGAAATCGAGTGCACTTGTGCCTGGGAGGGAGAGCAGAGGCTTGTGGGAATGAGCTGTGTCCCGAGGGATTTACAGGATGAAAGGATGGGGCTGGCTGTGCCAGGCAGGCTCTCTGCAAGGGAAAGCAAACAAACCCCAGGCACTTGGCTGTTCCTCACAGCCTCTTTCCTGGCTTTCTTCTCCCCAGCTACGAGTGCAGCAACCCTATCTTTGGGCAGACCCTGAACCCCCTGAACCCCCAGAAGAGCCCGGGGGGCTCCTCGGGAGGGGAGGGAGCTCTGATCGCCGGGGGCGGCTCCGTCCTGGGCATCGGCTCGGATGTGGGTGGCAGCATCCGCCTGCCCTCCAGCTTCTGCGGGCTCTGCGGCCTCAAACCCACGGCTGAGAGGCTCAGGTGGGTGCTGGTTCTGCCCTCCCAGCCCTGCTCACGGTCAGGGGTCTGGAGGGGAAAAGTACCGGGTGAGGGTGGCTCTTAATGGGTGGCTGCCTTTGCTCAAAACGTCTCCCCAGGGGGACAGCATGGTTAGATTTTGTGGGAAATGGGCATATTTTCATTGTAAATATAACCTGGAGTTAAAAGTAAAAGGGAGTTAAAGTGGTTAAATAATGCCAAAATGGAACAGTTTTGGTTAAACCAAAACCAAGATTTGTTGGGATTTAGGTTGGTTTGTTTCAGTTTGGCTAAAGTTTCATGGTTTGCACTACTCAATTCAAATTTTTGAAATAATTTCCTTCTGTTTCTGGTCCCGAGCTGGAGACCCCACTATGCTTTTCAAATATACTGTGAATATTTCCCCATTACTGAAATGACAATATACTTCTTTTCCTGTAGCCTGTCTGGAGTGACTGGCCCTGTCAGTGGAATCCTAGCAGGTACATGAACTTTAAATTCCTTTTCCCTGTACCCTGTGGAGAGCCTGATGTTCTCCTGTAGGCCAGAAGAAAACCTGAGACAACAAAGTCCTGTCTGGAGTCCATCTGAACTTTCCCTGCTCACCCCACGGTGGCTGTACAGAGGGGTGGGCTGGGGTTTGGCACATCCCTCTGCTCAGTGTTGGTGTTTTTTCTTGTCCCACACAGTCCCTTGTGCAGTGGGGCCCATGGCACGGGACGTGGACAGCCTGGCCCTGTGCATGAAGGCGCTGCTCTGCCAGGAGATGTTCCAGCTGGACCCCACGGTGCCCCCCATCCCCTTCAATGAGCAGGTGAGGCCTTCACTCTGCAAGCCCTGGCTCCTTCCAGGGTGCCCTCCTGAAGGGTCCAGTTATCTTTACTGGTTTGCAGTAAAATGGATCTCTTTGAGGGCACAATTCATAATTCTCATTAAAAATATCAGTAGTAATCCCGTCTGTCTTCTCAGCTGCAATGCAGCTTATTGAATTGAGAGGATCCAGGAAAGAGCAGGGAAGAAGGCAACACTGGGAGCAAATAGCTGGAGATCTTTAGGGGAAGATGAGACAGGATCAGAAACTGCTGCAGGAAATCTCTTAACTGAGGGTGTTCCCTTTCTCTCTGCAGCAGACCAGCTTCAGGTTTTTCCACCTTCATACTTTTTAGCAGTGGTTAAATACACTTGTCTAGAGTGGCTGAGCTCCTCCTTTTCCCTGGAGAAAAAGGCAGGGGCAGACATTTGGAGAGGGTAACTATAAAAAGCAAACCAGATTATTAGTCACTCCTCAGCATTTGGAGCTCTTGCACCCTTCTGCAGTGGGTGTCAGCATGGGAGCAGGCCTACCCCCAGCAGGTGGGGGTTACAAATGAGTGATTTAGCTCACCTAAAGCATCACTGTAAAGGCATTGGAAAAAGCAGGTTTTAATATAAATTTGCAAAAGGATTACAAAGTTCAATCATAGGGTTCACTCTGTTACTTATTACGAAGATGGAGCATACAAAGGAAAATCAGCTTAGTGCCACTTTGGAATGATTTGTGTGGAGACTGGGGATGCACAGGACAAGGGTGCAAAGGGCAGGGAAGACCCTCCCATTGAGTCACAAGGCTCAGACAGGACCCCTTTGCTTTCTAAACTCCTAACAGAGCCTAGCTACAGCTGAGTCCAATCCTAGTCCAATCCCAGACTGGCCAAGAGTTCATAACTAAGAATTTGACAGGGAAATACAAGGAGTAGGGGAGACCCTCCCACTGCATCACAAGGTTCAGAGAGGACCCCCTTTGCTTTCCTGATGTCGTGTGGGTGGGGCTGGATCCAGTCTTATCCCCAGACGTGGTGAATGGTGCATGTCTAAAGGATTTTCACAGCAATCCCACTGGGAGTAGGAATGCCAAGGTGGTGTCTCTTTGCTCCAGGTGTACTCCAGCTCCGCTCCCCTGCGGATCGGGTACTACGACACCGATGGCTACTTCCCTCTGCCCCCCTGCATGAGGAGGGCAGTGAGGGAAACCAGGCGTGCTCTGCAGGCAGCTGGGCACCAGGTGAGCACCACCACCCCTGCATCCTCTCCCCAGGGTGTCCCCAGCCTCGCTCCTCGCTGAGGGAATCACCCTTCAGAAACCAGACACAGCTCCAAGCACATCTGTGGGAAAAATGACCTAGCTGAGCTATGGGATTGTGTTACTCTAGCCACATAACATCAGGCAGAGAGCCCTCTGCCTAAGGGAGCAGTGCATCTCATGGGCAATCAGCAGGAATAATCTCATGGGGAGATGCCTGGATGGAAAATGGTTGAACCAGGGCTTCTTTTGGCACACAGAGCCCAGGGAGATGCTTCTCTGCCTTTGAGGAATATCCACACTTGGTTCTGGGAAACTATTTACATCCCCAGGCTGCCACATAATCTTGTGTTTCGGTGCAGCTGGTGCCCTTCTCTCCTCCTCGGGTCCCCTATGTCATGACTGAACTGTTTATGAAGACGTTTTTTGCTGATGGAGGCCGTACCTGGTTGGATGTGTTGTAAGTAGGAGCCCTCAGGCAGCAGTGCTGCCAAAGCCTCCATCCCCACCCTGTGAGCACGGCACAGGCACAAGGAGCCCAGCTCTCCCACCCCAAACACACAACACTCAGGTCTCTGAGAAAGGGCAAACAGCTTCTCTGGCATGACCCCATCCTTTTGTCATCTCCCAGCACAGGAAATATTATAGATCCAGGCTTGAAACCACAGGTGAATTCCTGCAAGCTCCCAAGGCTGGTGAAGAAGCTGCTGGCCCTGCTTCTTAAACCTTTGGTGAGGGACAGGAACTGGGGCTTCCCAGGGTGACAGAAGTTACTGCAGCCCCAAGTCATGTCCCTAAGGAACCTTGTGCCTTTCCAGTTTCCCCGCATGTCTGACCAACTGAATGCCGTGGCTGGAATGAGGTAAGATGGCATTGTCCCCAGGGATGTCCACAGAAATGGGTGATACCTTCTCCTCTAGGTGTCCTTGGCTAGGGGGACTGGATTCACAACAGGCTGTGATCTGCTCTCTGCAGGGACTGTCCTTGATTCCTGGACAGGCTTCACTGCCTCTAGTGATATCCTGACAGGAGGCACTTGAATGGATAAGGTCATTACAGGAAGCCTGTGGAAGGCATGAGTATTAAATCCAGGCCCATCAGGGAAACCTTCTCTCCAGCACTTCCAGACATTTGCTACTTAATTGCTTGGCCAGATGCCAATGGAAACTTTAGGAAGATTATGAAAGCTGTATTGTTTTAAGCAATTGCTAAAATCACCGGGGCTTATCAACCCAGAGGACTATTTAAGCAATTCCTCCTCCTCTTAAAGATGTTCCTATGATTTCCACTTGCAGGTCAGTGAGGGAGATGTGGAATCATCACCATGAAGTACAGGTGTGTTTCAAGGACTTTCCTCTCTGACATCATGCTATAAGTTGAGGCTTTGTGGCAAGTGGCAGGTCAGAGTCAGGGGTTTGGAAAGGGAATTGTGCAGGGGAGGGATTGCACAGGAGGAGACAGGATGGAGGGAAAGGCACAAAGAAGGATAGGAATGGGGTAGATGGGCTTTTGATGGGCCCAGACAGGACTTCATTGGTTGCCTGCAGTGCTCATGCCCAGGCACAATGAAGGCTGTCCTGGGAGTGGGGCTGGCTAAGGTGGGACCTTTGCAATTCCTGGCCAGGGTCTTGCTGCATGCTGTGGAGGCAAACACATGCTCCTCTGCCTCGTCCCTTAAGCACTGCTGCCTGCTGCTGCCTCCTCATTGTGCCTGGAGAGGCTGCAGGCATGGCCATGGCTCCATGACATGCCCCTCTCCTCCCCCAGGCGTACCGCTCCCAGTTCATCACCCAGTGGAAGGAACTCCAGCTGGATGTTGTGCTGTGCCCTGTCCTGGGGCCTGCCTTCACCATGGGATACCCCAGGAAACTCCTCAGTAAGTGAGTCTGGGGCCTCCCCAGGAGGGCAGAGAATCAACCACAGTGGCTGAGACCAGAGGGAAACATCCACTACCGTGGAGTTTCACTGCCCACCCAAGCATTTGATGGGAATTAGGAAGGAAAAGTAACTACACAGAGCTCTCTGAGCAGGTGGAGACAGACACAGTTCTCAAGGGCTTCAGTGAATATGGAATGTGTAACTTTCAAGTGAGGCAGGAGGCTGTGACTGCCTGCATCCTCTCCTTCTCTCAGATGCCATCGCCTCCACGATGCTGTACAACGTCCTGAACTTCCCTGCCGGCATCGTTCCCGTCAGCACCGTGACAGAGGCGGATGAGGAAGAGCTAAAGCTTTACAAGGGATGCTGTAATGACCCCTGGGACCGGACACTGAAACAGGTATGGGAAGTGGTGGAGCAGAGCCTGCTGATGTGTGTTCAGGTAACAGCTTCAGTGATACCAGGGGCTCCTAAATATCTCCATCGGTATGGGCACAGCACAAGAAAATTCGTATCTTCTTATACACTCCTTCCTAATCCCCAAATCCACCTAGAACACATCCCTTGCTTTTCTCCCAAGCCCCCAACAGACAAGTCACTGAGTTTTGGGGAGTCTAAGGGATCTCCCACAAGCTGGGTAGCCTGAAGCCAGCAAGGAGTCACGCAGCAAAACTTCTGGGAGCAGGTCCTTGCAACAGCCCACAGCACAGCACTGCACTTTCCTCCTGCTCCATGCTGCCTTCAACCAGGCCCAGGCTGTCCGTGGAGCATGGATCAGGAATGAGGATGCTGAAGGAAAAGGGATGTGCCTACAAGATAGCTCAAAGCACAGCTGGCTGGGGTGTGTGGGGGGAGGTGTCTCAAACACATTACCCAAGATTTGGCAACCATTTCTATGAGAGAAGAGCAAGAGCCTCCCCTCTGCCCAGCACACCAAGAGGGCTCAAACCCCAACCTCCCTGGGATCAGCCACAAGCCTAAACAGAGTTCCCAGAATCTGCTGGAGGCTCAGCTCCCGGTGACCCCTCCCTTGTGCCCTGGCTGCAGGCTGTGTCAGGAGGCGTGGGGATGCCCGTGGCCGTGCAGTGCGTGGCCCTGCCCTGGCAGGAGGAGCTGTGCCTGCGCTTCATGAAGGAGGTGGAGACCCTCAGCCGTGAGCAGAGAGTGCCATAGTCACCGTGGTCCCCAAGGAGAAGGGACAGTGCTGCACGACTGCCACCAGCAGTGCAGAGACTGCACTGAGCAGGGGAGGGGGAAGGAAACGCCACCTCCTGAGCCCTCTCCTTGCCAATAAACACACATCCTGTAAGGAACCAAAGTGCCCTGCAGGATTGCCTTCAGGTAGGTTCAAACAGGGGTAAATCTAGGAAGTGCACTTCCAGCAAGGATGGCCATGGATGTGGGTTCACCCCTCCACCTCTATTTCCATCAGTGCTGCCTCCTGCAGAAGCAGGGTGGTGCTGAGAGGAAAGGATTACACAAGTTCAGTAGTATTTTCTTGCTGGCACTGGAGTAACTTCATATGGATGCAACTGTGGGCTGCCCATGAGGAATACAGCTGTGTCCATCACTTCCCACCACTGTATTTTCCTCACAAAAATAAAAATGTAACTATAAAGCAACTCTTATCATAAATTCCAGTACTCTTTCACTGCTGGTGATGATTGTATAAACAAAGTTACTAGTCAAAATCATAAGAACACCTGCCCACTGAACATTAAATGGCATCTAGCATGGGAACATTCACACTTATCCACAGCCTTCCTAGCTGTGAGGGATGGCAAGTCACTGGCCTCTCCACAGTAGCAGATCTCCAGAATCCCAAGCACATTTCCAACCCCACAGGAGGGACACTCAGGGAACCCCTGGTTTCAGGACCTCAGGCTGCTCTCTCTGAAGGCAGGAGATAAGCAGACAGATGCATCTCATTTATGCAGATGGTGAGATGTGGGACAGAAAGGCTGTGATCCCCAGATGGTGTTTGTTAACCCAAACCTGCTCATGCAGGATCAAAGCAGTCAGGCAGGAGGACGAGAGCAGGGCCATTTATCCTTTCCCACACAGACAGATAAATCGCTCCCTCTGATAAAACCTCTCTCTCTTTCCTAGATTAAACACCTCAGTCTCAAACAGATAAATATTCAGGAAACACCATTTCTCATTTATTCCCTGTCTGCAGTAAAAAAGCAGGCTTCCTTTGGGACATCTTAGAAAGAAAAATAAATATAAATTTTGCTTTCCCTTAAATACTGGGCTATTCCCTGACAGCAGAGTCTCTTGCCCCTTTACATCCGACGTAATTTGCAGAAATACATCGGGCCAAAGTTGGCAGTGAGGTGAGGCAGGACAAGCTCCCCGAGCCGGCAGTCCAAGAAGAAGGAAAACGTGTCCTGGAAGAGCGTCCTGAAGTGGCTCAGGTCCTCAACGTGGATCCTGATGTTGAACTGGGCTTCTGCAATGTCCAGGGCCCTCTCAACCACACACTCATTCTGCAGGGGGGACAGGGAGCACGTGGAATACAGCACCTCTGCTCCTGGCTTGGCTGCGAGGATCCCGGCCCTGCAGGCAAGGGGAACACACACCAGCATGGCATCAGCAGGACTCTGAGGGAGGGACATGGGCATTCCTACCCACCAAACCCCACTGAACTCCTCAGGCCTGGCAGTCTGTGTCACTGCAACAACAGGAGTGTTTTGGGCAAAGAGTCAAATAGATACTTCTATTGATAAAGAATTTAGCGTGGGAGATGCTGCTGGAGAGCAGCTGGAAGGTGTAATCCTGCAGTCAAATCCAAAGGAATGGGATATATGTACAGGGGAGGAGATTCTTGCAGTTCATGTGCTGCCATGGGACTCTTTAATCTGCTTCCTTATTGCCACAGCACACAGTGACAAGCTGTGGCACTTCCCAGCACCACATGGCCTCCCGTGTGCTGGGATAGGTGGGCACTCAGGAATCCTCCAGGACTGACTGCTGGGACCCAGGAGATCACCACCCAGAACAACTGTACCCATCCTGCTCCTTAGAGCCTTCTCCCTGTATCCTACAGCTACTGCTGAGGACAGAGGACAAGTGATATGACCAAGAACATTTCCCCTTTCTTACACTTCTGCAATTTGATGTGTTCCAACTACTGCCAGAAAACTACACATGGTTTCCACATTTCCCAGTTGGGGACAGAGTAAGAAGAGGTTTCAGTGCTGGAAAGCTGCTCCCAGCTCCTGGGGAACACAGCACAACCGAGCTCACTCACATCAGCAGCTGCAGCTGCAGCATGGGCAGCATCTGACGCTCTTTGGTTCGCCTCTTGTGGAAGATGTTGTTGTCCTCCTCCATGGCAGAGTGTCTGTCTGTCGTGCAGGGCACATCCACCAGCACCTGCACAGCAGAGGTTCCACCTCAGCCCCCTGCACAGCTCCAGCTCAGCAAGCCCCCTCCTGCAGCCAGCCCCATGCCCAGCTCCTCCACCCCTGCCAGCAGCGGCACCAAGCCTAACACAGGTGTGCACCACACTGCAATCATCTGGCTGCTTTGGCATTTTGGGAAAGTGCAAAAAATGGTGCAAAATATCCTGAACTAACTCATGTCCTCATTTAATGTCCCTGCTCTGTCCCTGGCAATGCTCCTGCAGCACGCATGGGCATTGCTGCTGCAGCGAAGCCTCCCAGAGTACCCCACCCAGCCCCTGGAACACCAAACCCAGCCCCTGTGGCTGGATGTGGCTGAGAAGCCAGAATTATCTAATCTTCACATTTAACCCCTTCCAAGTGATGGACAAGAACAGGATTTCTAAGGGGTATTACACAGGTAATAAAGGTACAATCCTAAATGCATATATGCACCAGGCCCACCAGGGAAACCTTCCCTGCAGGAAGGGATAGCAGGAGGAAATATTATTCCTCTCTCTTTCTCTGCATTTACGATTACAGAAAACTACAGAGTTATTTGGAAGGATAAGCTGCTGTCTACCTCAAAAAGAGGAGAGAAGTGAACTTGATATATTTATCTTCACTGGTTCCCAAACACATACCTTATGGAAAGTGCCACCTTTCACCTGGTCCCAGTCCCTTCCGTCATAGGACGTGACACTCACAGTATCCCTGACTTCTTTGGGGACATAGCTATGGAGAATCTGGTACAGCCTCTTTGTCCGGGAAATGGAGATGTCGTTGGCTGCCAGATGCCCTGACAGAACAGAACAGGCACACTGGGAATGCCACTTTTGCAAAAACACATCTGATTCCCAGCTCTTACACACAGAAACTATTAATGGTCAGACATGAATGAGTGCAGTACACTCCTCCAGCCCTGTTTTACACACAGGAACAGGGGAACACCCATCCCCACTCACCACAAAGCCCAGTCTGCAGCAGAGCCAGAGTCTTCCCACCGGGAGCTGCACAGAGGTCGAGGACAAAGTCACCGGGCTGCACGTTGAGCGCCAGGACAGGCAGGAGAGATGCTGCATCCATGAGGTAATAGTCGAGGAGCCCCAGAGAATCTGGCCTGAAGTCATCAGTTTGCATAACAAAAGCAAATGTTGGAGGGGAAAAGAAAAGAGCAGTTGGAAGTGAGGATGGGGAGACAGGGAAGCAGCCCCTGATGCTGTCAAAGACCGCGGCGGTCTGTCAGGGATGTCTCACCGTGCAGGGCGAAAGCGCGTGATGTCACCCCTGGGGAAGGTGTAACACTTGATTTTGGAGCTGATGGAGGCGCAAAGTGGCGGGGACATCTCTGCCTGTGTCATCATTTCTGCCTGCATCACAGTCCTGCCCTCACCAGAGCCCTCCTGGCACCTTCTGGCCGCTTCCCCTGCAGCTGCACCCCGCTGCCATTGCTGCACCTTTTGGGAGGCCTCGGAAACGAAATCAGTGGCGTTGAGCAGCTCCAGCTCTTGGGGAACATGACCAGCAGCAGCAAAGTTGTTGAGGAGGGCCCCGTACTTCTGCTCACAGAGCAGGGCAGCACGGACAGAGGGCCACAGGGCCCCCAGGTGCAGGCTGTAGCTGGTGTCGAAGTGGTGCAGCGCCAGCCGCGTGGACGGGATGCGCGGGGCCGTGGCAGCCTTGGGGGGGAAAATAACCCAAGGGTTAAAAGACAAAATACCTCGATACCCCATACCCAGCTCCCCCACACAGCCTTCATGTCTGCCTGGGAGAATGCAGCACTGGGTTCTGTGCTGCCAGAAGTCTGTGAGGCCTTTTCGGGATGTGAGTGTGACAGGACCCGAGGGAATGGCACGGAGCTGTGACAGGAGGGCTTATGCTGGATAACAGGAAAAGGGGTGGTTGGGCACTGAAGGAAGCTCCCCAGGGAAGTGGTCACGGCACCAAGCCTGTCTGAGTTCAAGCAGCATTTGGACAATGCTCTCAGGCTCAGGGCGGGATTGTTGGGAGTGTCCTGTGCAGGGCCAGGACCTGCATCCTGATGCATCCCTTCCGACTCAGAATATTCAGTGGTTCCAGGATTCTGTGAACGGCCGAATGTGGCTGGGGGCCCGGGGTGGGCTGCACGAGGGTGCAGCGAGAGGTGAAACGGGGGATGAGAAGGGGATTTGCAGCGGGGAGCAGAGGGGTGAGCGCGGACAGTAGCGGGGTGCAAGCAGCGCCGTGGGGCGCGGTGCTCTGGTCCCGCCCCGGCCCAGCTCACCCACTTCTCCTTGTGCCGGTACCGGCGCGGCCCCGCTCCCGGTATCGCTGCCGGCCGGGAACGGCTGCAGCAACCGGGGCTCGGGAAACGTGCCCGTGCCCGTGGCGGGGACCCAACTAAATGATCTTTAAAGTCCCCTCCGGCCGAAACGTCCGATAAATACTGAGGTGGGTTTGGGCATCAGCTGCTGAGAAGGATCCGGCAACAAACGCGCTTTGCAGCAGAAACGCACAAGCACAGCTGGACCCTGCCCTGTGCCACAGGAAAAAAAAAAAAAATCCAAAACCAAACCAAACAGAAAAGAAGCAAACAACAAAAAAACCAACCCACTCCAAAACCTAACTGGAACTTACATGGTATGCTTACCCTAATAATAAAAGTCTGAAATGTGCCAGCAAAAGGACCATGAATCACTACATGGATAAAGAGCAGACAAATTTATAAGATGGTGGCTTTCATTACACTTCGGAGAACAGCCGAGGAATTTTCTGCCCCGTGAGACACTCTCGTTTTCCTCCTACTTTTTCTGTCACGAAAGGAGCAGGCAGAGCACGGGCAGGACAGTCCCAGGGTGAGCAGAATGGGCTGGTAACTCGCACAGAAAGGCTTTCGCTCCCCCCGGGTGACCCTGACCAGGGCCGGAGCAGGTGAACCACCCCCAAAGTGCCTCCACAGGCTCGTGGCTGGTTTGGTGGGAAAGAAGGCAGAGCTGGCTGCTGCCAGAAGGCTCTTCCAGCTGCTGGCAGAAGCAGGAGACAGTGAGGGAGAGGTGACAGCTCTCCCCTGAAGGTGGGGAGGAACTTTTCTCTCCTAGAAAAGGGTCACTGCCTTCAGTCTAACTTAGAACATACTGTGTGAACACTGGTCTTGTGGGGCTTAGGAATAATCCTTGTGGCTCCAACAAATTCTTCCCCATGGGATTAGGCTGAAGTAGTTGTCAATCATGGCAACACAAAAATGACATTCCCACAAGTGAGGAAAACTCTCCCACCCTTTACTGGGCTCTGACACCCACTGATTTCATCTCACCCCAGTACAAGGCAGAAACACGGGAACTAGGAAATAAACACAGGGCACTTCCACAGGAACTCTCAACGTTTAATATGGAAAATTACAGAACATCAACACGTTTTATTTTGCACAGCTGCACATCTTCCAGGAGCACAGAGGCAGTGACAGGCTGCCAGGAAGCCATTTCATTCATGCTCAGCATGGAGGATGGACTGCAGGAAGCAGAACTGTGATCCAGGAACCGCTGGCACTGGCTGTGGAAGCAGATGGACAACCATGCCCCCCTTCACTTCAGCTTACTGAAAAGCTTGTGAGCAACCTGGAAACAAAGAGAGCCCTCAGTATTCATGGTTTATGGATGGAAGTCAGCAAGGTGTCATCACATGCCCCTTGGTTTTCTGGGCAACCAGTGCACACAGATCCACAGCCCTGGCTTTTATTTGCAACAATTCATTCCAGAAAGCTATTGAGATGCCTTATGAAGCTTTAGCTTAGGTTAAAAACGTTTTAACTTTCAAATGGCAAATACAAGGCAGAAATAGCCAAGTGCCATTTGCAGGGTACCAGCACTGAGTTTGAGTTATTTTATTAATACCATACCGAATAACAGCTAGATCTGTTGTAACACAAAGGAACCAAACTTTAAACAAGAGAACGGGACTGAACAGCCACCACAGCTCCCACCCAACCTGGCAGCACTGTCAGCAGCGTGGCCGAAGGCAGCTCTGCTCAGAGCCGCAGCAGGGACGCTGCACTTACACAGTGGTCCCTGGCGTGCAGGAAGTCGAAGAGCTCCTCTGTGCACTGCTCCTCTGTCTCGGAGCGGGAGGACACCCGCGCGTCACACAGCTCCAGCCGCTCCCGCGCCTTCACGCATTTCTCCGTCTGCTCGCAGTGCTCCCGCACCGTGGTCAGGGGGTCCTGCGGACACGGGGCTGCGGTGAGCACAGGGACACCCCCGCACGCCGCTTCCCCCCGAGCCCCAGCGCTTTAAGAGGGAGCCCGGCATCCACACCGCAGCCCGGCCTCCCCACGGAGCTCTGGACCGCCGGCACGGCGCGGCCCGCCCGAGCCCCCTGAGCCTGCTGGTC
>WEIU01017754.1:329397-355830 GCA_013389925.1 Aegithalos caudatus
GGGGCGCGGGGCCCGGACCTGCCCGCATCCTGCCGCCCTCTCCCTCTGGCTCTATGCAGCGCTGCCCGGGCACCTCCTGCGGGTGCTCCTGCCGCTCCTCACCGTCTTCCACCTCGAGCGGGCCGAGGACGCCGCACGGAGAGCAGGTGACACCGTCGGGGATGGCAGCGAACTCGTGGGGACACCGTCGGGCGGGAGGGATGGGCCCCTCACACTGACGGGGTGGGAGACCGGAGGGATGCCCCCAAACCTGACGGGAGGAGCCCACCCCGCAGGGACCCTCAGCTGGAGAGAGCAGCCCTTCCAGGCTGGAAATGGGGTCCCAGGAACACCGCCCTGTATCCCACACCCGGACAGGCTCGGGCTGTGCCCCCAGCACCCCATGAAGCTCCGGAGCAGGACGCTGGGAGAGGGAGAGGGGTGAAAGCGCTCGGTTGATGATTCCTCCCCCCAGGCCTCTCGACACAGCCCATCTGGCGCAAGCTGTGGGACGATGTGATGAAAACCAGGCCGCCCAACTCGGAGGTGAGGAAATGCTCTGATGGGAGAAGGGGCTCAGCACAGGTGCCCTGTTTCTGCTGTTTTCCGTGAGGTTTTCTTTCCGGCTGCCTCCAATCAATTCCTGGTGCCTGTTTATAAGAGTTCGTAGAGCTCCGGACCAAGGCATAACCCTGGTAATACAAACATTTTGGGAAATAGGATTTATAAAGGAAGCATAGAGCACAGCCACACCCTTCATCTCCCAACTGTGAGTTTGCCAAAAGAGCAAATCTTTGTCTTCAGAGATTCTCACTGAAACAGAGGATAAAAGCAGTATCTTATATCATGTTTACACCAACACTGCCAAAAAACCCCCCAATGCTGATGTCTTAGAAAGCATGAGAAAAATAGAGAAGACAGTGAGTTTGAAGAATGGTTTTATGTTAGAAAAGCTATAGGAGCTTCGTTGCTTCATCATCGTAAAAGAATCATTAACAGACACCTTAATGACAGGCAGTAAATAGATGCTCTGGAAGAAAATTGCTGGTGACGTGGTTTTTAATAGGCAAAAAAATGGCCCAGCTTCAAACCACTGAGTGTTTAAATTAGGCCAAAAGGAGGATGAAGAGAGCAATGGGATTCACTCAGGTTTTCAAGGAATACACTGAGGAAGGAGGCTGAGAACTAGAGAGGTGATCTCAGTGGAGATAGCAGGAGGGGTTTTTTGAGCAGACAGCAATAATTTAACTTAAAAAGAACAAGAGAAATGGATGCTGGCTTTTTGTTCCTACACCCTGTTGTTCAATTGCAGAGCATAACATGCTGGAGGAAGAAGTTCCTTGAAACATTCTTCTCCAACGTGCTCCATGGTGTCTTGGACGTGTCCTCTGACTGGCGCCTCAACGACCGTCACTTTTCACCGCTGCTGCACAGCTCCCGGCACGTTTCCCAGCTCACCCTCTGCAACATGCTCCAGGGGGCCGTGGAACTCACTGCTGAGCACAACCACAAAGTGCTGGAAAACCTGGCCGGCTCCCTGCGGATCCTGAAGTTCCAGCACCTCCTCTCCTGTGACCAGTCCGTCAGGCGCTCGCTGGTGTTGCTCCTTCACCGGCTGATCCACCACGGCTCTGTCCGCCAGGTGTCCATGTATTCCTGGCCTGTTCCTGACACGGTTCTTGTCGTCCTCATCCTCACCATGAGTGCTGGGTTTTGGCGCTCGGGAAATGCCCTGGCCTGTCATGGCAGACCCTGTGGTCTTTGCAGGGAGGAGGACAAAGGCCAGAGCCAGGAGTCAGTGCAGGAGGGAGCAGAGAGGGGCTGTAATGCTGAGCAGGAGGGGAGCGGTGGTGAGAACCAGAAGAGATCCCCAAAAGAGGCTGATGCTCACATGAACTCTGTCCTCTCTGGCCCCAGAAGTCCTGGCCTGCAAAACCCAGCGTGTGAGGAGACAAGCAGTGAGGTGCCCTGCAGCCACAGCAGCATTCAACAGCATTCTTCTCCTCATTCCAGCTCAGAGCAGCTGTCCTGTTACCCCGTTCCTCGAAAGACACGCAGACGGATGAAACCTGCAGTGGGGAGGAAACGTCGGTGCCTCAGACGGAGCAGGGGACACTTTGCTGACCCAGAAGATCTGTATGATTTTGTTTTCACTGTTGCTAGAGAGGATAATTCGGGGTTACTGGACAAAACCAGGACCACAGAGGGAGAGAACACTGAGAACTGGACTAGTTCCTCCCCAGGATCTCCATGCACTGGCCATGCTGGCTGTAAGAAAAGAGGAGGACCTGCTGGAATCCTTTCTCTGAAGGCTGCTCACCGCTTCCGAAGTGTCTCCACGCTGGAATTGTTCTCCATTCCTTTGACTGGGGAGACGTGTCGGACTCTGAGTAATCTGCTGAGCTCCTGGGTGTCTTTAGAAAACCTGGTTCTGTCTTACAATGGTCAGTATTGTGAATAGGGCACTTCCTTCCAGCCCTGCTCTAATGGTCTGGTTACTGCTCGGGTTTACCCTTGGGTTAATTTTCACTGGAAGAGGCATCATAGGAGTATTGGTGCCCCATCCTGAGAAAGGTGTTGGATGAGATGTTTAATGAGTGTGAGGACTTGAGGGAGAGAATGGGATCCCTCTGTCCCAGAACAGCCCCTGGCTTTGTGCCTTCAGAGAGGGCAGAGCCAGATCTCCATCTCCCATGCACAGAGTGTAGCTTAAGGATGCATGGATAAAGCACTCTGTGAGTTTATCCTTTGACTCGGGCTGCCACTGCCGCAGCTCCAGCTCTGCATGTCGGTGCCTACACACCCATCTGACACCTTTCTGTACAAATGCTGTTCCAGGCCTGAATGCCAACATCTCCTGCATCCTCTCCGGGCTCCGGGCCCTGTCCCGCAACCCAGAGTGCCGGTTCCGCGCGCTCCGCGTGAGCGACATGTTCTCCCACATGCCTTGCATGGAGCTCGTGCGCTGGATCCTGAGCGCCCTTCCCCAGCTCCACACGCTCTCTGTCAGCTTCGACCTCAAAAACCAGCTGGAGGGCAGCAGGCTAGAGGCGAATCCAAGCTGCAGCGAGGTAGAAATCCCAGGTAGGAATCATTCTGAGTGATGGCCAGGACTTGGTAGGCAGGTAGAGCTGTAAAGGCTTGGTACAGGTTCCACTCAACACTGTTATGGTGGTTTGTTGTTAGGCAATTACAGCCTTACCTTTCTGATTTAGCTGTTGTTGCAGTTTGTCCCTTCCAGTGTGAGGTGTTCTGTGGAGTCAGAATCTTGGAGAAAATGTTTTATTGCTGTATCCCAGCCTGCTGCAACATTAGCTTTGTAAAGGGCCAGTCAAAACCTGCTACCTGTGACTGTCCGTGGGGAGCCTATCCCACCAGACCCGTAAATTGACTGAGAGCTTCTACTTTGTCCCATTGACTGTCAGGCTGTAAGCCTTAGACACACCCTTAAGCAGAGGGAAAGCATCCTTTGATCATCACAGTACCATAGGAGATGGCAAAGCACTGCCCAAGTTTTTATATTACAGCCTGGGAGCTACAGCAGTGCTCAGCTCACAGGTCTCCCATCACCCTTATTAGCCCTTGAATTGCCAGAAAAGCAGTGAGCAAAGCCCGAGCAAATTTGGAGTGGGGTCAGAAAAGACCTGTGCTGTGGGAAGACACTGACTGCCTTGTGCATTAAAAGGTGACCTTTTCTCAAGCATTGGTGAGCACAGTAGAAGTTGGTGGCCCTGTGGTCTGGCAGGAATCCAGGAGTGAGCTGTAAGTGATTGACATCACCCCAGCTCTGAGTTGCCGGAGTTCCTCAGGGTAGGGCACGGTGCAGTTTCTGCCAGCCTAAAGGATGGGCATACAGGCTTCCTGCTTGCTGCAGCTACACTGAAGACAGGCACCCCAGAGCAAACTCTTTCATTGTTTTTCTTCCCGTAGAAAGCTGCCTGGAGGTGCTGGAGATCCGATTCCCCAGGGAACCTCTGCACACTGCGCTCCTGCTGCCAGTGCTCAAGGCGTCCAGGTCCCTCCAGCAGCTGTCCCTTGACAGTGCCACACTGCCCTGCCCCCAGGAGCTTGGGCTCCTTTTGGAGCTGCTCAAAGGTACTCTGCTAACCCAGAGGCAGCATCACTGGGGCACAGCTGCATGGAAGTGTAGCTTCCATGCTGTGGTCTTCCCTCCTCTAGCATGAAGCCTGCCTAGGTGGGTTTGTCTCTTCAGCATGGACATCCTTGATGTCTGCCAAGAAAAGGAAATGGGTGTCAGCCATACCATAATGCCATGCTATGTGGATGATCCTGCACAGCACAATGGTTCCTTTTTAATTATCCACAATCCAGCACAAATTACAGCTTAAGTCAGTTTCTGGGTGTTAGCTGGTGGCTGGGTCTTTTTATCCAAGGATGTGCAATGCTTCACCTGAGAACTTGTTTTGCTTTTAGAGTGTACTCCCAGTTTGAAGAAACTGAGCTTTCATGATGTGAACCTGGCTGAGCACCAGAAAGAAGTTCTGCTTCTGCTTCAGGATCCTGGCCTACAAGGTACAGCCAGCTCCTGGGTGCTGTTGCTTGGAAAGGTGCTGTGGGTGGCTACTTCAGGCTGGCTGGCATTTTAGAGGGGATCTTTGGATGTGTAAGGTTTAGCCAAATGTCATAGACATATGGAGCAGATCTGCAGGTGTTGTCAGAGTGGGAACATGCCAGGTTCTTTGTGCCAGAGGCGCAGAGGAGCTGCTGGCAAATCCTGCAGGGAAGTGTCTGCAGTCTCAGCTATAAAACAAAGATTTTTAACCTGCAGAGCACATCAGCCTTTAACTGGGTGAGCTGGCAGAGCCACTTGCCTGGGTGTGATCTCAGCTCTCTTCCTGACAGAGCAGAAGTGCTGTTATAGGCAATCCACTGCTGGGGGAGCTTTGTTCTTGCATGTGGATTAGGGGCTGGAGCTGTCTGCAGAATGTAATTATGGAATAATGAAGCACAGGGAATACTCATATGTACTGTAAATCCACTTCTTCATAGAAATCACCTTTTCCTTCTGCCGGCTGTTTGAAAGCTCTACTGCTGAGTTTTTGTCAGAAATAATCAACACAGTGAAAAGAAATTCATCACTGAAGAGCCTCAAACTGCCCGGGAACCGCCTTGGTGTGTACTCAGTGTGTGCCTGTGGGGCCTCAGAGCTCTGGAGGGAACTTTGGGGCTGGAGTCAGGATCATTGAGAGCTGCTGACAGCAGTGACCGACTCCCATATGCAGGAACAGACTGGGATTTGGTTCACAAAATAAGGAGCGCTGGATCCATTTTTAAAGGCAGAATGTCAGTTGCATTCAGCAGTGTACGGGAATTATGGCTGCTTTTCTTTCCAGGAAATGCAACTTCTGTCAGATCTCCAGATGTGCCTCAACACTGACTTGCTTCAGATTTTTACAGGAATAGATCCAGCATCAGATGCACTGTCTCTGATTCAGAGGCACAGATCTTGCCCAAGTTTGGACAGTTTGTGTCTTAACAGCTGTTGGCAGCCACTGGAGGGATGAGAACAAGTAAAGGAGGAATTTGTGTTGAAGAAGTGGAACTGAATTTACAGATGTGTTAGGGTTTTTGAATCACAGGCCAAGTAGAAATGTTTGAGAAATTAATTGCAGATAAATCCAGAGTATTGTTTTCTGTTCTTTTAACAAAGTATAACAGGAAAACTTGGGATAACCTGAATACACCTAATTTCTAAAACAAAGCTGCATCTGGACTTCTCAAACAAAACCATGATTTTTCTAGGGAAACAAACTACCCTATGAGCAGATGTTTTCATTGCCCTGAACACTGCTCAGGGGGATGAACTCACTTGTTGTCACTGAGGGGGACACACTGAGGGTGCAGAGGTGGGCTCTTTGTGTTGCATTCACATGCTTACAGACTCCTTTTTTTTTGCACTATTATCCCAACCCTATGGCAATTTAAATTTTAAGACCGTTTCCAAATTGCATCTAATAGTGCATTTCTTCCTTTCAGGGAATCACAGGCTGGTTGCCCTTGCAGACATTTTCTCTGAAGATTCTTCCTCTTCTCTCTGCCAGCTGGATGTCAGGTATTCTGCTCTGAACGCTGAATCCTTGTTTTGGGAGGGAGAAAGCTGAACTGGGCTCTGACTGCAGGAGAATCTGAGCATGGCTTTGTATCCTGAGAATGTGTGCCCAAGAAAAGCTCAGGGAATACTGCAATGGGCACATACACCCTCAGGGACCTCCAGGATCTGAGACATTTCACCTTTAGGAGTCAAATTCCATCTTTAAAGCAGCTTTGGTTTGCTGCTCCCTGGGGAGCCTCCTGCAGGCCCTTCCTAAGCTGTAGGTTAGGACTAACATCCCTACATACTTTTATTCTTGGGCATCAGTGTGAACAGCTCTGTTTCCACTGCCCCTTCATAGCAAGGGAATGCTGTCACTTCCTGGCACATCCAGAGAATGCCTCTGCATTCCTTTCCTCAGCCTTGGTATTCAGTCAGAACTGCTGCTCTCTTCCTGACCCTGAATGGCCTTACAGATAGGCAGTAACCTTCATGAAGCAGATGGGGGTGGCATTTCTGCAATACTAACAACTGCTTGGCTTGGTTCTGCCCCCCCTTTACATCCCTCATGGCTCATAGGCTTGACAATTTATTTAACCATGGCCACTCTCCTTGAGCAGGCTCAAAGCCTGATTGTTACTGTGCCTCTTGAATCCAGCATGCAACTTGATATTTATTTACACATCTCTGCATGGGAATTGACCTTTTAATCTCCTAGAAGTACCAGGAACTGACACATGCCCTTCAGATTTTCTCAGCAGGAAGAGATCTGTAGGTTGGGCCAGGCCCCTTGGTCCACAGAGTTGACAGCTGCAACATTTTAAGGCCACAGCTAAGTCTGCTTAAGTCAGAAGTAAGAGGTCTGGATAATGAGTTTAACTTGGCAGTTGCTACCACCTTGGTTTAAAAAGGTTTGCAGCCCTTCATACTCAGTTTTGTTTTTCATGAGAAACTTACATTTTGTACTGCTGGAAAAATGTACCTGGCCTTGAAACATCCTCAGGTACCTGCACTGGCAGTTACTAGAAGGAACAGTAATTTAAACTGTTCGAATTACAGCCTAGACTTTTAATGGGTCTTTTTTCTTCTTTCCCTGGAAAGCTCAAATTGCATCAAACCTGATGGGCTCCTGGAGTTCACAAAGAAGCTGGAAGGGCACATCCAGCAGAGAGGAGGACAGCTTCCATTCACACACCTGCGCCTCTTCCAAAACTGGCTGGACCAGGACGCGGACACGGCGCAGGAGGCGCTGCGGCGTCTCAAAGCCGTGTGCAGCGTGGTCAACGACGCCTGGGACTCCTCGCAGGCCTTTGCTGACTACATCAGTGTCATGTGAGGGACACAGCCAGGGAAAAGCCAGCAGCTGCTCATTTCACTGCAGCTGCTGCAGGGGTTCTTCCCCAGTTCAAGCAGTACAGTTGTTCTTTTCACTCTGCTGTTCACTTGAAGAAGGGGTGTGACACTGCCATGACACACCAGAGCCCATGGGCTAACAGCTGGATTTCCAGGTGATCTAACTGCCATCTTTTCAAGTATTATAAACGGGACATACATCAAAATGAGCTTCTGAACAAACAGTTGTTTATGTCACTGGGTGTTGTGAAAAATTTCACGTTGTTTCAGCTAATGTCTCACCAATAACCATCTCCAGCATGGGAGAGACTCGAAAGCCATCGGGTTCTGGTCCTTGGAAATCTCGTTTTTGAGGAGGGGTATTGGACAGTATCACCTGACATCCCTCCCAACTTCCTAATTCTGTGGTCTGTGAAGTAAGAACTCCCTCCTCTAAAGGGAGTAGAAAACAAGCTAACAAAGCCCCCAGGCTTGACCTGTTCCATTTGGAAAGTTGAACTTGACACCAAAAACTTTATTTACCAAGTAGCTTGCTGTTTATTTGCAATCACACTGTCCTTTTCCAATGTCTGCAGTCATTTTACAGAGGTTTGAATAGTCTGTTATTTTGTAACATTTTTGTAATAAAATTATAATTCAGACCCATAATGTACCAAAGTGAATTTTATTACTGTCATGTAATGTGATCTCATTAAAACATTGCTAAATCAGGGGATCCTGCCCATAACAAAGCAAGTGGTTTTAGAAATGGAGTTACTGGAATAGAGCCTGATTTCCTACTGCTTGCATGATCTTTCAGGCCAGATGTTCAACATACAAGCTAAATTTTTCCCCCCTGTACAAAATCCTTTTGTTTCCAAGTAATCAGCAAGGTTCACATTTCACAGCAAAAATGGATCCTGCAAGTTTTGATCAGCAGCTGTAAGCCAGAGCTGTCAAAGACAAAAACCTGACTGCGCATCAAGTGCTATAAAATTCCTGGCTCTACTTTAACATGAAGACAGAACCTGGCTGAGAAGGCAGACACCAAAGGCAAGAACACCGATGCTAAATCTGATCAAGCATGTAAGGTCCCATTATTCCCAGTTCCCAAGGGGCTGTTTTTCAGGCACACAATACAACAGCAGAGAAAAAGCCCTGGACTCCTTGCTGCTGCAGCAGATAAAACACTGCCAAGGGCCTTCCAGCCAATCCAGAGCCACACAACGGTCCAGCACGCACAGCTACCCACCGCCCCTTTCCTTGAAAGGAATCCAAGTGGTGCAGGCTGCCACAGAGCCTGCCCGTGCCCCCACAGGGGACAGTAACCTGTTAGGGAATCCCTCGCTGCTCCTCGTGGGAGTGGTGATAGAAGGTGAAGGTGACAGCAGCGTCCCAGGCAGCCTTGAGCACGGAGTCCTGCAGCCGGCGCTTGTCCGCGCAGTGCTGCCACTGGGACAGGTCCGAGGTGCAGTCCGAGCCGTCCGGAGGGGCCCGCACCTGGTGTCCGTTCACACAGCGGCGACACTTGATCCTGTGCAAGGTCAGGGCAAGGTCAGGGCACTGTTACAATGCTGTTTCTGCCTTTGGGCTGTTCAAAACTGCAGCCCAGTAACACCTGCTTAACTCCCCTGGAGCTGGAGTTTGTTTCTGAATTACTACTGCATTTCATTTAAACACACAACTACCTTCTGGTGCATGTGACAGGTAAGGAGTGACTCACACATTGTGAAAACCTGGGGGTTCTGTTTCCAATGGCAGTCCCTCTTCATGCTTAACCATTTGGGAATGGTCTAGCAAGACCCAGAGGAAGTTCAGGAGGAGTTCCTCTTGAAAGGTATGGGATATTGCTTAAGGCAGATCTCAAGTGACTGCTGTTCACACCTTATTAGTACTGCATCAGGACTCCCAAATTCAAATTCATGCTCTAAAGCACTCCATCCTGGCTCCCACCACAGCCCACCAGCTTGTGCTCAGGCTGTTTTGGAGATGCCCCACTGAGCTGTCACTTCAGGAGACAAAGAGCAGCAGCAGTCAGGCCAGCAAGAGCTGTTGCCATGCAGAATGGATACCTACACTGAGCTAAGCTTTGATGCAGCTTAAATCTAATCCTCTTCACTTCTTGCCTGAACTAAGAGTCTTAATTTTCACAGTGAAGCATTTTTCCTGCACTCCCTGTCCCCTTTCTGGTGGCTCTAATACCACAGGTCTCTGGGCTGGGGGAGAAGGGCAGACAATGGAGAAGAGTATTCTTTTATTTGCCAGAACAGCAGTTTGGCTGGCTTCATGAATTCTTAGCCAATGGAGAAGCCCTAGTATGGAAGCAGTTCAGCATTTGTTCAACAGTTCACTAGGAAGACAGCAGTAAGGAAGGATCAAGTTAGGCTCCACCAATCTGAACAGCTCTGAGCAGTTTTTCTCTTTTCATTAGCTGCAGTATTTCAGTCTCCAAAACAGGCAGCTACAAGATAATCTGCTCACTTGTCCAGCCAGCACAGCTCTTATAGACAGCAAAAAGGGAGGACAGCAAGGAAGTGCTCATGTCTAGGTGGTTAACAGCTTCAGAAACAGAAACACTCGAGGCTCACTCTGGCTTTCCTCCTGCTGCCTGGGAGACCCCTGAATTACACAACCAAACCTTTTCTATCCCAGCCCTGAGTCATTCAGAATACTCACTTGTCATGGGTGTCACTGGTGGTGGTCTCATTAAGCGTGAAGAGCTCCTTCAGCTCCCCAAGTGAGAAATGCCTTTCTACATCCTGCTCCTCATCCACCACGCAGCTGCTCAGGGCTTTCTTGTGGGTCTGGCGCTGGAATATCTTCTCCTCTATGGTCCCTGTCTACAGGCAAGTCAGAGATGAAGCACAGTGGGAACACTGGTGTTAAAGGAGCTCTACATGGGGAAAGTGTCACAGATCAAATGGCACAAAGCTGTCAGGACACTGAGTGCCTCACCAGTACAGGTGACAGGCGATTTTTAGTGGCTGCACTCCAACCACGTGTTTTGTTGCAGATCTAACCCAACTCTGCTTGTCTTTCCCTGTGGCTGCAGGAATGGATCCAATGGAGATATGGATGACAAAGAGCTGGAACTGTCATGCATGGCTAAAGCTCACACACTGCACCAGGTTGTGCTGACAGGAAGGAAGGGAAAGGAGCTGAGCAGCTACAGCTGCTCCCTGACAAAAAAAATCCCAACCACAATCTCCCCAAGAAGCAGCAACAAGGTCTAGCCCTGGGTGACACAAGCATCAGCACTATTTTCTGGTTCACCCTCACACAGATCAATCACATCCTGCCTGGAGGGAGATGTCTGCTTCCAGAACAGATGTGCAGAAAGCCCAGCACACTGCATTTCTAAGGCAAAAAAAATCTAAGAGCAGCAAAACATGTCTGTTTTACAAACAAATGTAATACCAAGGAGGGGGGTGATTAGTCATGATTTGAAGACTAATTTCCTATTTCTAAAAGCAAATGAGCTCCCTGCTTCCAAGAGCAGCAAGGTCAGAGAAGAACTTCATTAAGAAAAGATAGGCAAAAAATAATAACCAGCCAAGGAACCTAAGCTTACACAAAAAATACCCCCAAATGAAACAAAAAAACACATACAAAAAAAAACCTACCCCACAACTTTCCCCCATAACCAAAACAAAACCCCCCACAGTCTGAACTAATGAGAGGTGAATAAGGACAGAGGAAACACTTCTAAGCAGTAATCACCACTGGCACTGCTGGACAAAGTGTTAGAGTAGCCTGAAAAGAGCAGTCTCCTTCATGGCTTTCCTCTGCAGCTATCCCATCTGCTCACCAGCAGCTCCATCCCAAATGCTGCTGGTAATTCCAGGAACATAGTTGCTGTTTCTAAAGTACACATACACCCAACTAAAACAGACTGCAGCCTGCCTGAAAAACAGTAACTTCTGCATCAGACACCCCATGAAATTAAAGAAGTCAGATGCCTAAATGACTTCAAAGGAACATCTTATCTGCAAAGCCACATTTGTTTCTATTTCTCAGAAGCCAGCCACTGTTAAGACACCAAGGGCTGCAGTAATGACCCTCCAGCTAGAACCTTCATGGTTTTCCATGGCAACAGATCTAAGGGTAGGAAGCAACTAAGTTCCAATCAATTCTGGTCACTGACACAGAAGAGTTCTTTCCCTTCTGGCCCCCATCACAGCAGCTGCAGTCTGGGCTGGCACCCAGAGCTCCATGCAGAGGAGGAGAGGGTTTGCCTCACCGAGAGCAGGCGGTAGATGTAGCACATCTTCCTCTGGCCGTCCCGCCACACGCGCGCCATGGCCTGCTCGTCGTTGGCTGGGTTCCAGTCGGGGTCGAACATCACCAGCCTGTTGGCCCCGATCAGGTTCAAACCACAGCCACCTGCTTTGCTGCTTAGCATGAAGATGAACTCAGGGCTCTGGAAAAAGGCAGGCTGGGGTTAGACTGTAGAGGCAGCCATGCTTTTACTCACAGCACTGAGAGCTGGCAGGAGAGCAGCTCACATCTGGCAGGTTCTACTCACCGAGGGGCTGTTGAATCGCTCCACGATCTTTGCTCTCTTTTTAATGGACATGGTGCCGTCCAGCCGGACGTACAAATACCTGGAACATACAGCACGTGCTACAGTCAGACTGCTGCCATCTTTAGAGCATCCTACCTAAGAGAAACATCTATCACCATCAGCCTTGTAACAACAGAATGGGCTTTAGAAACATTAGCAGAAGGCCAGAGATTTTCTGCTGAGTGACACCAGCAGACAAAGCACATGCTGCATTAGTTCCAGTTCAGGAGCTAAAAGACAGATCACAAGTTCCTGCTGATAGAAAGTGTAGAAATAGCCAGTTCTTTTACAGCACAGGCAACAAGTACAGTCTAGCAGGGATTAAACCAGTGAAACCCAAAGACAAACCTTCTGTTCCTGCAGAGCTTTTCAAATAGATCCAGTGTCTGGGTGTAGTTAGACACTAAAACCACCTTGTCATTACTGGTGCTTTTGGTAACAGCAAGGATGTAATCCAAAACCAGCATCTTTCCTGGATAAAAAGGAAAGAAAAAGTTAGAACAGAATTTCCAAATTCCCTGGAGGAACGCTTGGTAAGATGCTAAATACAGTCTCATAGTTGCCTGTGTTAGGCAGCACACCTGTACTGCTGAGTTCCACCATACCTGAAAGCTGGGGCTCCAGAGATTTGGTGCTGTAGCCAGAGGGGAACAAGCCCAGGGCTCCCATAAATCCTTCTTCCTCTTCCACACACTTATCATAGATAAGAGCAGGATCTGGAGAATAAACAGAGCTCAGAGACTGTGGAGTGCACAAGGGAGATCCAAAAAAGCTCCACCAACAAAACCCAAACAGTGCAAAACCCAAACTCATGTGAACAACTCACGATTACAGAGCTTCTTCAAGGATGTGATGGAAGAGAGAGAAGACACACTGATTTTGCCCTCCTTCAGCTCCTCCACTGGCTTGGCTTGCTTCAGGAAGTTCTTGTACAGCTCAGTCTGCAGAGGTGTCAGTCTGAAATACAACAAGAGCTCTGTAGTCCCAGCCTACAGTCAAACAAAAGCCCTGCTCTATTCAGTGTTCCTTTCAGCTCAGTTTTTCTAGCTACAGCACAGCCTGGAACTGCCCCCAAGGCTGCTGGTAGAGTACTGCTGTCTTCCAGAGCTGGAAGAGAAGCTTGCAGAGACTGCACAGCCCAGGGCTCTGCTCTACACAGCTGCCCAGAGCTCACCAGCTGGCTGGCAGAACCACCAGTTGTGGGTTGTGGCCTCAGGAGGAAAAAACAACATACTGTGTCAATGGCTACAACCTCATTCCTAGAGGGAAGCAGTCACCATAAGAATTAAAGGGCTTATTGCATTTTTTTTTCAGTCCTTTCTGTTGCTTCCACTATTTCCCAGACACAGCAGATGCTTCCTGGTACCTGCAGCAGACCACCTGTTCAATCTTCACTGGCAGGTATTTGGACAGGATGTCTGAAGTTCTCCGAATTAAACACCTGCAGGGAGAGAAACTAAGATCAGATGCTTGGATGACTCTTGGATCACTTCTACTGATAAAGCTCTGTTTTATCACTATTATTCCTCATGTGGTCAACAGACAGTCCCTTTGATATTTTCTCTCTAAAGGTCTGTGTCAGTCCAACACAAGGCAGAGGCCAGACACCCACAATCCACATAAAGCCATGTTACAGAGCCCCATAAAACCCCTACAACCACAAGGCTTCCAATGTGGTTCATGGGATTTAG
The DNA here is from genome assembly GCA_013389925.1 of Aegithalos caudatus. NCBI lineage: Eukaryota > Metazoa > Chordata > Aves > Passeriformes > Aegithalidae > Aegithalos > Aegithalos caudatus. The sequence continues at coordinate 343,016 of WEIU01017754.1, forward strand.
AGGGATCAGACATTATTCCATCTACAGAGAGAGAGCTCAGTCACAAGAGAAACTCTGCTCTTCCTCAGATTACAATCAGAATTTGCAATTTGAGCTACAGTAGACCAGCAGCACAGACAGCAAACAAGTACAGGGCTCAACCACCACAAACTGTGGGCATAATCCAAAGTACAGGCAGGCAACTCCCCATTTAATAACTCAGTAAACACCCTCAGCCAAGATGGGCTCATGGCCTGGCCCAGGATTCCAGCAAAGGACATATCCTTTGGCCTCTGGAAATGCCCCATGGAGCAGTTTTGCCATGCTCCAGAAAAGGTGGAATGGACTAGAAAAAGTGCTGAGCTGAGCAACCAGAGTAAGAGGTGCAGAAACCCAGTTCTGCCAGGAAGCATCAAAAGTATGTTACAAAACCTAGACAAGAAAGACAGCAGGGATATATGACAACCCCAAAATCAGTCAAAGGCTGGTAAATAAAGGAATAATCTGGTCTTGGAACCCATAAGCAGCAGGATGAAAAGTAATAGGCTTAAACTGCAGTAAGGAAGATTTATGTTACACATTAAGAGCATTTTCTAACCGCAGAGACAGCAGTGCCCTGGAAAAGGTGTCCTAGGAAAACTGCAAGGTCTTCAGTGCTGGGTGGGGGTTAAGAAATGGTTTAGGTCTAACATATTCTACCTTAGGACAGCAAGACTGATTGGATGCCTTCTCCAGGGCCCTTCCAGCCTTGCCTCTATGATTTCATGTCTTTGCATCACTGTCCCATTTGCAATTCCTACCTAACTCAGACTCATCTGTTACTACTTCTGTGCTTTGTCTTCCCTAATTGTGTATTGTGACTTGTTGCACAATAAAGGAAAGGACAGAGACCTCAACAGAGCCAGGCACAGGCCTTCCTGAACATACCCTTTTTCATCAAATATAAAAAGAAATAAATGCACCTCAAGAAGAAATAAGCTTTTCTCCTCCCAACTTTCCTTTTTCTTAGGCTTCTGCAAGCTGACCCGAGTCAAGGTCAGGACTGTCTCTATGGAGTGACTCTAGTTAGTGTGAAATCTAATTTACCATGACTGTGAACTGCAGGATTGTGTTTGTGATGGCTGCAAAAGATCAGATTAAAAAGCCAAAACAAACCAAGCAACCAAAAGCCACAAAAAAACCCTACAAACAGCAAACAAAAAATAAAAAAAACCTGAAGACATCAGCAATGCTGAGAATTCAACAGTCTTTTCTAGAAAGTTCTTAAAGAGAGCCAAGCAATTGCCAGCAGACGTGGATAAACTGGTTGTATTCATGACAAAAAAACAGGTTTAAACAAGTACCACAAATCAACCAAAGATAAATAAGACAGCACTTCACATCACAGAGGTGCTTCTTGGGGATCAGAAGCCCCATCTCTGACATTTGTAGTGTGTCCTACCAGCCCCACAGAGCCAACAAAACTGTGGAAGTGTGAGCTAGACTCTTCTGTGACTTGGGCAATCTACAGCAGAATTGAGTGACGTTCCTTATACTCCTTCTGCTCCTCAACATCTGGGCCAGATGGATCTCAAGTCTGATCCAGCCCACATTTGTAGTCAACACAAAGAAAAGGATGCTGCCTGATTTTAAGAAAACAGAAAAACAGGAGTCAAATAATAATTCAGTACCTGAGAGTACTGCTTGGGGGTGACTGCAGCTGACTGTGCCATGTCAGCTCCATTTATCAGACTAAAGCTCCACGCTATGTGGATTTCTTAGGCAATAAATATTTGCACAATCACTTGCTGAATAGACATAACAGGCAAGAGAATTCATTACAGCTACAACTGTAATTTGGAAAGATAGCAGGGCTTATGCAAAGGGCTTAAGCAAAAGCTCTGCAAAGAGAAGAGGGATGAAGTTCACCTGTTCACAATACTGATCAGCTCTTTAAGCCTCTCTTCTCCCTTGTGTCGCTCATCTTCACTTGCATCTGCATCTCTTCCTTTCAAGATGGGCATTTCAAAGTGTCTTTTAAATTCCTGTGCAGTTCCTATATAAAACAGAAGTGAAAAGGTGACAACTACTACCAAAGAACCTTTGATCAGCATCCCACAGCCCCACGTACTCCACCCCAAACACTGAGCCCAGCACATAAAACAAACCCTCATCCCATCCATAAAACTGGGTTTTTTTTCTAGCCAAGGAAAACTCATACAAGGCAGACAAATCAATATGACAGATAATAATTTTGTACTCCAACAGTGCAAAGCCAAAGGTCATAGAATTTTACTTAAACAGTCATGCACATACTGCTTTTGCTCACATTCCAGTTATACTTTTATTCCCAGATCTTGTCCTTACAAACAACAGCACAGGCATTATCTGTGCCTACTCCAAAATTATCTGTAATCAGTTGCTTATTACTGGCCACAGGCTGAAAGCAGGAAAAATGCCTACTGAGTGCTTGCAGCTTTGCTGCAGTAGTTACACCATTAACCTCATCTCAGGAAGAACGAACTGCAAGTACAGGGAGAGTAATCTTGCCCAAAGTACAGGTCAAGGGGGGCAGGTGAAATCCCATCAGCTCCCTGTAATAACTACCCAAAATTGAAGGACACCAAAAAAGCAGACGTAGAGCATCTACCACCCCATTCCACCCATTCCTTGAGAACTCCTGAGGCCAACATAGCTGAACAGAAAAACACACAGCCCAAACTCTGCTTGCAAGGTAAGAATCTGATGAACTGTGTTTAACTAGAGTTGTACATGCACTAGAATTAATGAGAAGCCTCTTGGATTGGATGTCCAACAGCCTGAGAATCAAAGCCAACCAAAAAATCATGTGTGATAAAAAAAATCATTTACAGTAGCACTCAGTTTCACATAAACATTTTACCTTAACTGATTCCCCTTCCAAAATACCTGTTAGACTGGTGTACTTTGCATCAGAACCTTGTTGAAAGAGAGCTCACATGATGAGAGACCATCTAGTTACAAGCCCCTGACATGATTTTTCACCAACGTCCCAGTTGTTGTTTTTGCTGGCACTGAGGGAAGCCTGGCCAGCACCTTCCCCTCCCTCCCTTCCATCTCCCACACATTCATCTCTTACCCAGGATGCCAGAATTGACAAAGTGCACCAGGCTGAAATACTCCAGCAGGTCATTCTGAATAGGGGTGCCTGAGATAAGGACCCGTCGAGGTGTGTTTAAGCCGTTGAGAGCCTGGTAAGTTTGGTTTTCAGAGTTTTTCAGTCTATGGCCCTGTAAATAAACAGAAAAGGAATAAGGCTGATAAATCTGGTGGCCCTGTTAGGAAGCAGCTTGGAGAGCCACATCAGCACTGATAAAAGACATCTCACTGTTTTCCCCCTTCCTGGTACTGGAGTAAGTGTTGCAACTGTGTGTACTACACAGTTTGCTAGACTTGTTTCAAAGACAAGGATCTAGTGAAAAACCTGAAGCCATTACATGAGGAAACAAGACATTACAAGCTTCTCAGGCCAGGAATATCTGAGCTCCACCCAGGCAAGAAAGTCTACCATGAAAATAACATCGTACAATATAATTGTTTCCTTTCTAAAATGAGAATATTTTCAGCTATCAACTTGCTTCACTCAAGGTCAAGTCCACAAGCCACTTAGATCACCTACACAGAAGGACTGCCAGACCTTTGCACACTAATAAAAAGAGGTTCTTCACCTCTTACAGGGGTAATCTAAATACAGGCCCCATTTCTCATGCCTGGGAAAAGCAACTTTATTAGCATCTGAGTGCTGGGTAGGACAAAGCACACGTGATAAGATGCTTTTCACGAGTGCCAGACTGCAGCAGAGATGAGTATTTACTGGAAATGTATAGAAGCCACAAGGCCAAGGACGTGGCTTCCCAGACTCGCTAGGTGCTGGCCCCATTCCAGGGGCACAGAGGTGTGGGCAGACTTAATAGATAAAAAGTTTATGGGAGCTACACTCCTGAGGGAAGTAACAGTTTTTAAGCCCCTCTCAGTATTGTTCTGGCAAATACAAAGCCAAACCACTGGGTGGCACCTCTATTTAATAAATTCCTTCTACCCAGCAGCAGAGGACACCTCAACCCCTGCCAGGCCCCAGCCTGATCGGTTCAAGGAGGCAGAGGACACTTGTTTTATTTTGTACTTCAAAGCAAATCTCTGGCTCTCACTACCTATAATCACAAACAGGGAATGACAAATGAAAAAACAACTCAATTTCAGACATGTGAAAGCAGAGCTTGACACACACCAATGCATGAAAACCAGTAAGCCAGGGTTCTACCAACAGAGACAGGCATGGATCTCCCTTCTGGTACATATTTCACATGGAAAGGGCCCTAGTAGGGACACATCATGGACCTACAAGTGGATGCAGTTACCACCAACTGGATTTTCTTCATATCCTGGCTCATGAAGACACCTCTCCTGTTCAGGCTCACACAGTATGGCTGATCTTACTTAGAGCCTCTGAAACACCAGAATGGGTGCTGTCCACAGCTAAGTCTTGCCCACTCTCCTTTTAAGAAAGCAGATCCAGTTTCACCCAGGTGTTGAGAAAACACCAGGAATGGATTCCCCTCGAAGGTGTCCCCGTACCTCATCACAGATGACCAGCCCAACGCTGCCCCTCTGCAGCACCTCGGCGTGCAGGCGGAAGGTCTCGTAGGAGATAATCAGGATGGGTGAAGGCACCCGCAGGCCACGCTGGTTCATAAAGCCAGCTGCAGGTGGGAAGGGGGAATAGGAAAAAAAAGGGGAAAAAAGAAAGGATGAGGAAAACTAATAGAAAACAGGTCAAATGGTCAAAACATTTGCATTAAAAAATTACAAAAATGCTACTACCCATTTATATCCATTCTCCTTTTCCCACAACTGTTCCTATTTCCATGTCCCTTCTGCCTCCTTTCCTGCCTTCTGGCTGGAGCAAAATAAGAGCATTGGAACTACCCTAACACTTGACTAGGTTTGGATTACGGCAAAAGATCAACTATTACCAAACATGCAAGAGTCAGATCTAAACATGTTAGTGGAGAGACAGCCATCAGTCTGCAGAGATCCAGTGACTGCTCAGAGATGTTCACATGAGCTGCTGCAGCCTCCTTCCAAGGCAAGATTTTCACCCCAACCAGCCGAACGCCCAGATTGCAAACATTTCTGTACCTAGTTTACGGTCAATCTCGTCTTTGGAGCCTCCATCAATGGCCAGTGGCTGGATCCTTCCCCCCAGCCATTTCTCTACTTCATTGTACCAGTTTCTCACCAGGCTGGAGGGAGACACCACCACGGCTTTGTCGATTTCGGGTTTGCAGTCCGGGCTTTGCCGGAGCAGCGTCCACATGAGGGTGATGCACTGGAGGGTTTTGCCCAGCCCCATTTCGTCTGCCATGATGCAGCCATGGCTCCCAGGGATCCGCCGGCTCGTCACACAGTCCCAGAGGAATTTCACCCCCTGCCAAAAAATCCTTCTCTCAGAGCAGGATGGGAACATCAGCAGAGTGACAACTTCATTACCACAACGCACAGGACTGATAGCACAACAGATCTGTGCAGCACACACATCCCCGGGGATATGCAGTGTTCTAATGAGACAGAGGGAAATCACCCGAGGCACAGCTAAAATGATGCCACATCTGGAGTGAAACACTATCTCACAACATGCACAAAATCTTGCTACATTTTACTTGTACAATTCTAACCAGCTTCCTAATGTGAATTCCCAGAAATTTCTACTCTTGGCTTGGCTGTGAACAAACATGCATCAATCATTTCAAAGAGGTTTATCATCCTAACACCACCAAATCGGATAATTTTAAAGAATAAGAGTGAGTAGAGTTGTTTCTGCTGCCCCAATAATTCCCAGAACACCATCATCAGCCCTCATCATTTCTGCCTAGAAGCAGTGACTCACCTGGGGGCTCAAGGTCCAAAGCAGATTTAGCTTTAGAGAAGACACAGGGCTGAGGTTATAACCCACATCACATGGTGGGAGAAGAGCTCAGCCCTGCATTAGGCTCTGACACATCACTGAGACAGATAAAAGGGGGGGGAATAGACAAACTTCAAAATGCTCCTGTACCATGTGATGATAAGAGAGTCCAAGAAAACCAGGACATTGTGCTGGGAATATACAAGCTAAACACACCTGCAAAGATTCATCCTCTCTACTCCACTACTTAGGACCTGAAGATGGAGCACCTTGACCTGCACTTTCAAGTCCTTTTCTTTCTTTCTCAGGCTATTAACAGGCTAATGGAATTTTTTAAGCCAGTTGAACTATTATGAAGTACATTACTGACTATAAGACTGCATTTTGCTGCAGAACCAGCAGTTGGGCAAAGGTCATAACAAAGTTGGAGCAGAGCTTTACAGCTATGTAGGAGCATCAGCTGAATAAAGCAGCACAGGAGTTTTAGCAGGCAGAGACTTATTAGTCAGCCTAAAGTAGAAACTGCTTTATCACTGACATTTACTTGCCAAAAAACAGTGTGCCTAGGACACCAACATAACTTTGATTACTTGACTAAAGCACCAGCAGCTTATCCCAAACCAGAGTGCCTCCAGCAATGTAGCCAGAGATGAGCATGACACTGGGTCACAGGTTCATTACTAGATCCGAGGTAAAACTACAAGCCACAGCAGCCTACAATGCTCTCAGAGCTATCTGAAGATCTCCCATGCAAGGACACATCTAGCTTGACCTGCTTAGCCTGCAAGGTCAGCAATCACAGCTTCCATCTGTGCTCCCTCCAGGCTTAAATGATAATATACTGCATCTGGGATGAACTTTGATCTGTCCAAAAGACCACAGCAGATATTTGGAGAGCTGTACCCACTGTTGTCATATTACAATGTTGCATATATTTACAACATAAAATATTTTTGGCAGTCTCCACTGTCAAGTTTCAAGACTGCATAGGCCAGGCATAGCTCACACCATGGGCAGCCTCCAAACACTGAAGTAGGAACCTACTCTACACTCTGTTGGGAACCATGGTACCAGAAATTGGAGCCTCAGTGTTTGCTGGCTCAGGGACTGCAGATCCAATCAATTCTGCTTGGCAGTAAAGCAGTGGTGGACAGTCTGCCCTGCCTGACTCAAAACTGGACTGCAATATAGCTTATTGCAACTATATCCCATCACCTTCCACACTGAATTCCAGCCAGCAGAGCTACATCTCCAGGCTTCAAGGTAAGTAAAAGCAGGACTTTCACAGGGAGTATCATCAGCATTCAGGCCTCTCAGAGGATGCTTAAAACAAGTTTCACTTGTATTTGCAACAGATTAGAGTCTGTTAGACTGTCAGTCTGTGAGGTCTATGTCAGTCTATGCAGACCTGTAACACCCCAGCAGAGGAAATGCAGCTTTTTGAAATGGAGCAAATCCTCAGGTCCCAATGGAAAACTTACTTCTCTCTGATGGGGTCGTAAAACACGGCTGAGGACAGGATCCACCACAACATGGACAGGTGCCTTGTCCCTGCAGGAGGCAGTCAAGAAGAAGACAGAGTGATTAAGGAATTTGGCACATGTTCAGGTTTTGTTAAATCTCACTGCTATACTGAAGACTCCCCTGTGGCACAGGGGAAGCAACTTCAAACAAGGAAGTGAAAAATGGATTAATTCAGCTTTGAGAATGAAGCTAGAGACCTACCCCAGTCTAAAACATCAGTGAAACCATGTATGTGGGCTGTGGTTAAAACAAGGGCAGAATGTGGTTCAGAGTTACAGTTAAAAAGTCAGTATTGTTTTTCTTGTTTCTATAATAATATCTAAATAATAATAAATAACTAAATTTCTGGAGAGAGAAACCCCTCCCTCTGTCCATGAAGATTCAGTTGACAGCCTTTTTAAGTTATAACAAAGCACAAAAGAAACTCCAGAATAAAAACCAGTAAGCAGCCTAACATTTGACAGTCATCTCTCTTTGCTTGTCATCAGATGCTGATGTTTCCTGACTAACGACTAAGCCATGAGATTTTCTAAGCAACTTCTCCATGCGTGCATGCTCATTCCCTGCAACAGGTTTAAATTTTTGATGCATGAGAGATGGAACAGTGAGTGAAAGAACACAAACAATCCAGCATGGGTACATTCCTCCTTTGATTGTAATCATACCAGAACCAATCCTAGCAGAATACTTGGAATCAAACTCCCCTTGATGTTCAGACCCTAACTCAAACACATTTGGGAGAAAAGCACATAAACCTACACCCAGAAAGAGGTCAGAGCTGCAGCATTCAAGCCAGGTGATGACTCACTTGTCTATTTTCAGCTGGTCATGGGCACTCAGCACTGGGGGCTCGTACAGAACCAGAGCTCCTTCCTCAAAGGGGTCATGGAGAGGACCCCTCAGTCCTGCCCGTTTGACACCCAGCGAGCGCAAGCCCAGGGGCCCTGAAAACAAACAAAGGCACAGCTCAAACAACAACATCTTCCTGGAAGCAAGCAGAGCTCACAGCAGTCTGATTACACTTAGGAACAGTGAATTAATTGGGTGCTGGAGTGGAGGTGCACACACAGCTGGTGCAGACAGCAAACCTAAGCGAGGCTGTTGTTTGACAGCGCTCTGGCAGCACACAGTGGGAAGCTCTGCAGCAGGAAAAAACACAACAGAGGAACACAGGCAAAGATGGAGCAATGGCACTGCTCACCCAAAGTAGTTGTTCTAGTTTTCTGAAAGCCAAGGAGGATTCTAGAATGTACATCTCAATGCATACACTCCTACATCTAAAATATGCTGGGTGAAATCCTTTTTGGGGTCCCCTAACCCAGACTTAGCCAGAGTTATATCTTTGATGAAAAGTCAAGAATTGATTTTTACCAGTGACAAAGTTCTACAGCACCATAGCCAGCATCATACTGCCACTACCTGCTCTCAGGTATTATTTTCTCTCTGCTGAGCAATAGTAGATGCTTGGCTTTGGAGCCAATTTCTTGAAAACTAGAAACTAAGCATGAGTCCCTTTTCCTAGTACTGTATTTTGATGTCAGTTTTGAAATGGAGATGAACAAAAGAACATACATAAAAATCCCTTTTCCCATCAAAACTTGGGCAACTGTGCTCCTAGGATTGATTTTGCTTGAAAAAGATTCAGTCTATTTGTCCGCTGTTTATTAAAGCTCCTTGCAAAACAGGAGTGTATCACAAGCTGAGGCAGCAACACATACACAACAAGACAGAAAAAGCACAAGGAACAGCCACATTTCCCAATTAACAGAGCAAGGTAACAGCCACAGAAAGCAGCTTTCCCAGTTACAGTTATTTGAGCCTCCTGACAAATCCGCTTCTCCAGAAGCGAGCTTCGCCAAACTCTTTTGGGGCTTGTCATTCCATATTCAGTGGCTGCTTAAAGAGATTTTTAAAACTAAAGTTTGAGTGAAACTGGTTGATCTGCATTCGAGTTTTTCAGCTGGAGGGTGAAGGGGAAGCAGGGGACACGAACAGGCCCATTTGTTTCTGAGATCTTATGTTTCACTGATTCAAACCAGCTGAGGCTTTGAACTTCAAAACGATCTCACTTTGAAGATCACCTTGAGGCTCAACACACCAAGCCAAGTAGAAATAAAACTGGCACATACCATCTTTTTCACTTCGGCCTTCTGTCTGTTAGCATCATTATTTAAATGATAAACCTTCGTGGCTTGGAATTCATTTTGCTTTTGTATTTGTGATACAGTGTAAAATCTCCTGGCACTACATCAAATACATAGCAGTAAGACTATAAAATCCAATTCTGAAATGTGGGATTATCCAAACTAAACACTAGTAAGAAATATGAAGACTTTGCTAATATGCCAGTATTTTTCTTTCAAAATTAAGTCAGGATTTCTGGAACACATGCATCAGTGCAAAAAATAACAATAATCCCCATAGATATATTTGACAGGCCTAAGCATCATCTGTTTTACCCGAGTCAGCCAACACAGACAATCCTTAAACCTCCTCATCTTACCTTTATAATTTGGAATGGGGACTTTGAAGGGTTTGGACAAAATACTGCGGATAAAAGCCTCCTAGGAATTCAAAAAGAAAACACATTTCAGAAGTCTGAAATCAAAGATTGCTCAAGAAAGCAAGTCCAGGACATTTTTTGAGAACTCAGTTTTGCCAAGTACTCAGAGTCCCTCTATTTAATCTCCTCAAGCTTCAACTCCAACTACTTTCAAGACTATCCAAAAGGAAGAAAGTAACAATTCAGCACAATTTCCTCCACCACTTCTGCTTTTTAACACTATTTTCCTTTGGGTTTTCTAACACATTAAATTGATTTTTCATAGCTACCATCTTCCTAAATCCACTGGCTTTATTCACTGCTTTAAAAGCTATTGCTTCCCCCTGCCTTGGTAATTCAGTCAGGAAACTCATTTCCTGCAAAGAAGCTGGGCTACCACTGCAGGAACATCCATGCTGGATCAGCAGGCACCCAGCCAGTCCAGCATCTGGTCTCCTGCAATGAAAGCCCAGAGAGAACCGGGCAGGCACACAGCATTTGACCTACCTGGGTGGAAAGCAACTCACATCTCTGGGTACTGTCCTTCACCTGGGCCTCACAGAACTCCCTCATTCAGGATTTCCACTACAGCAAGTTCCCTCACCACAGCTCCTTCGACATTAAAGGGCTGGAACTGGCAAAAAGCCTCTACAAAACTTTGTGCCTGCATGACACTTCTGTAACACCTCAGTTTAAATGGGTCCATGGAGGCACTTGGACTTCCAAGCTGTGTGTGTAACAGCAGCAGCCCCACTCACGTGCTGACTGCTGTCCAGGCACTGGGGTCTGTTGGTCAGCTGAGCCAAGGGTTTGCGGAAAGGCGACCTGTAGCATTCCCCAGTCTCACCGGCTGCCTTCTGCCTCTTCCGGCTCTGGAAAACACAAACCAAACTGCTCAGGGGCAGCTGGGGAGAGCAGAGGATGCTCTGCAGTCACACTCAGGGGATGCAGCCACACTCAGGGGATGAGCTGCAGCCACACTCAGGGGATGCTCTGCAGCCACACTCAGGGGATGCTCTGCAGCCACACTCAGGGGATGCTCTGCAGCCACACTCAGGGGATGCTCTGCAGCCACACTCAGGGGATGCTCTGCAGCCACACTCAGGGGATGCTCTGCAGCCACACTCAGGGGATGCTCTGCAGCCACACTCAGGGGATGCTCTGCAGCCACACTCAGGGGATGCTCTGCAGCCACACTCAGGGGATGCTCTGCAGCCACACTCAGGGGATGCTCTGCAGCCACACTCAGGGGATGCTCTGCAGCCACACTCAGGGGATGCTCTGCAGCCACACTCAGGGGATGCTCTGCAGCCACACTCAGGGGATGCTCTGCAGCCACACTCAGGGGATGCTCTGCAGCCACACTCAGGGGATGCTCTGCAGCCACACTCAGGGGATGCTCTGCAGCCACACTCAGGGGATGCTCTGCAGCCACACTCAGGGGATGCTCTGCAGCCACACTCAGGGGATGCTCTGCAGCCACACTCGGAATCTGCAGTCACACTTGGGATGCTCTGCAGCCACACTCGGAATCTGCAGTCACACTTGGGATGCTCTGCAGCCACACTGAGGAGATGCAGCCACACTCAGAATCTGCAGTCACACTCATGGGACACTCTGCAGCCACACTCAGTAAGCACCAAAGCACACGGACCATCGCCCAAGCAGCTCTGAGCACACACAGCCATTCCTCACCCCTGCTGACACAGGACTCACACAGCAAGGTCACTGCACTCTGAAGTTTAATTTATATGAAGCTTAAAATGTTCTGCTAGTTAAGAAAATAACTACCACCTTCTAACCTGTAAAAGGGCAGGCTTGCCCATGCTAAGATTTGTCCTGTCCCACCATTCAAAAACAAAAGCAGAATTAAGAAAAGGAAGGGTCAGCAGCATGGAACAAACTACAGCAAAGTCCCTAGAGGCTCTGGGGCACCTGGTGTTATGCTGGTGAAAGACCTCGCACTGAACCCTACATTGCAAACACTTAGAAAAGCATGAAAATAAATAAGTTGTTGATCTGTTTCCTGATTTAACACAGTCCTCTTCAGCATGAGGCACAGTTTCAACCACCTGCTGGCACAGAAAAATGGACTGGACACAGAAAACGTTACGTGAGACTCTTTAACCTGTACGACAGAGAACATAACTGTAAATTAGGATTAGGGCTAGGACTCGTGTCATTATGAATGGCTATACGAGGTCCTTACTGTCTCTTACAAATAACGGGTGAAACTCATCCTCCGGTGTCCTGTTACAAAAATGTGTAGCATTCTGTCGCAAACTCCCCATTCCCGGTTACCCAGTCACCCTTCCTTTCACACGGCACTCGAAGCTCTCACATGGATAAGTTTTCCCATAACCACGAAGCACCGTCTGTACACAATGAAGTTCTTCCACCGACCACATACCGAGACACAAAGTTTTACGGCAGCATAAACCAGGGACACGATGCCCCGAGGATGGGCAGGCCCAGGCACCGGGGAGCGTCTTGGATGCAGCACCGCCCCGCATCCCTCTGCCCATGGCTGCGGGGTCACACGGGGCAGAGAACGCACACACGGGGCCACGTCCCGGGGCCCCTCGCTCACCGTCGGGGGCTGCCAGTCCTCCTCCTCCTCTTCCTCATCTTCATCGCCCGCCTTCCTCTTGGCCAGCTGGCTGGGGGCCAGGCTCCTCCTCTGGAATAGAGGCACAGTACAAACAGTGAGGGACCGGGAGGTTCCTGGCACAGACACAGATACAGACACAGACTCCCGGTCCGGTCCGGCCTAGTCCCGGTCCGGTTCCCCCCCCGCCCCGCACCCACCATCGCCTCACGGGAGCGCGCGGACGCGGTAACGGCCCG